>JANCRC010000007.1:35367032-35524532 GCA_024362995.1 Heteromeles arbutifolia | reverse complement strand
TCCTCCCTCTTCACTGCAGGACAAGGAGAAAGAGAGCAATCAGCCAGCGCTTGGAATCAACCTTCCCTGATTGCCTAGAACCCCTTCCCTGATTGCTTACCTAGCCTCACTCTCAAGTACTCATCTTCAACATCTTGTGCTTCCAGATAAGATACCACATCCGCTTGGAGAACGAATAAGGGAAATTGATACATCGAAGCATGTGGAGACAAACGCAACCAATACATGTGCTGATCCATCCGATGCTTCTTCAAAAGCAAACGTATCTCATATCATTAGGGTCGAAAGCAAAGGTATCTCATATCATGTTTTTTCCCTGTCTTTTCCTTTGCCCTTGCTCTTACCTGCAAGACAAAGAGAAAGAAAGCAACCAATCAGAACATGAAATCAAACTTCTGATCTGAAACTGATTGCTTGGAACCTTTGCCTAATTGCTTTCCTCGCATTGCTCTCGAGCACTCATCCTCAACTGTTGTCAAGGTCACGAATTCCTCTGGCAAATACCTCATGACAGTGGATCAGATATTGGCCCTTTACACTGAAGCTGCTAAGCAGGGATGAGTCGCTAAGAAGTAGTGTTATGAAGGACCATTCAAATGCAAAGGTTGTGCACCACTTCTGCTATGCCACAAATTGAAGCAGAATATTCAATGATGAGCTGGAACAGGCCACTACAACACAACGCCTTTCCTACAGAACCGCATAATCCAGATGAAAGAGTCTAAGTCAGATCCAAGCTCGGCACCGCTGCCCTATCTAAAGGACTCAAGAAGCTTCAACAAACCTTTCACTGACACCATCGTCGAAGAGCGAAGCCTCGCTGTGCAACGCTGTCAAATCACCACTACTTATTCGAAAGCAAAAGTATCCCATATCATCAGGGTCGAAAGCAAGAGTATCTCATATCATGCTCTCTCCCTGTCATTTTCCTTGTCTTTGTTCTTACCTGTAGGATAAGGAGAAAGAGAGTACTCAGTCGGCACTTGGAATCAACCTTCCAGTCTGGAACCGACTGCCTGAAACCCCTTCCCTGATTGCTTGTCTAGCATTGCTCTCGAGTACTCATCTGCATCTGCCTAGAGAACAGACAAGACGAGTGACAATGAAGCATCAATCTTGTGGATCATCAGTAAACGCGACAACTGCACGTGCTGATTCATCCCATAACCTTCTTCAATATGAATTGGAAAGATTGAATAAAGAAACAGGCTATCACCTCCACCTCGTACCTGTCTACCAAGTATCCAAATCCTGGCCGCTCGTGGTCTTATCTAAATTCAAGATCAAGCCCCAACAGCCCTTGAAGAAATCATAAGTCCGACTTAAGATCAAGTGTCCACTATCCTTGAACCAAATTCAGCTCCAGATAAAAGGGGTAAATTTAGACATTTGGTGCAAGTCTGGCAGAAGAAATCCCCAGTCCAGTTCAAGATTAAGCCTGTGGAAAATCAACAATTGGAGGAAATCAGAAAACCCTCCAACCTAGTTCAAGATCTAAGCTGTGGAAAGTCAACAAGCGCAACAAAATATGTGCTGATTCATCCATTACCAAAGCCAAAGATCATCTACCACATGAAGCTCCTTGTGGTCCAATTTCATCCAAGATCAAGCCTCAACGGCCCTTGAAGAAATTTCAAACAAAATTCAAGAACAAGCCTCAACGGCCCTTGGATCGACATCTACACTAAGGGACTTCAAAACGCATCTTCTACACGTGACAAACACATGTATACAACGCGCCTTGAAGTGGGGGCATTTGTAGACATTGAAATTTCGGTGAAATAAATGTTGGCCATTGCAGTAAAATTACATTCGTAGACATTGAAATTTCGGTGAAATAAATGTTGACCATTGCATTAAAATTACAACAACCCACCCAATTCACCTACAACCCACCAATTCACCTACAACAATCCACCCAAATTACCTACAACAAACCACCCAATTCACCTACAACATCCACCAAAACAAAAGGATGGTGGTAATTCATTCTCAAAGCCTATAAATAGGCTTCTCCATCAAAGGATCAAGGAGGATTTTTACATACATTTTCTCTACTCCCAAATTGGAAGAGAATTCAAATCACACCAAAACTTTGAAGTTTTGAAACTCTAAAAGCTCTCAAGAAAATCCCAAAGGATCGAGAAAACTCTCTTCGTTCTTCGTTCATCGTTCTTCCAAGATCAAGCCCCGACAGTCCTTGGATCAACGTTCATCCACCTTCAAGATCAAGCCACCAACGGCCCTTGAAGAAACGTTCATCCACCTTCAAGATCAAGCCACCAACAGCCCCTTGAAGAAACTTCTTGTTCATCCAAGATCAAGCCCCGACGGCTCTTAGATCAACAACATCCACAAACCAACATCTTACGAAGATCGAATCAGAGGATCAAGTTAAAAGAGATTGTAACCCTAAAATCATTAATACAAAAAAAAAAATATTATTTTGTACACGTGTTCTTGTCTCTTTCATCGCAGGAATTTCCGTGTTCACATAAATAGAGAAGGGAGTGCATCATTCAAAGCCCCCTTCAAATCAACACACAAATTGCCCTACGCAAAGCTTCTCAACAACCTTGAGATTTTATCTTCTTCCCCTTTGTTCCCACCAACACATCTTCAGTTTGGATAAACAGCACCGTGAAGGCAACCGGCGACATCTTCAGTTTGGATAAACAGCACTGGAGCCGTAGAATCAACCAACCGAGAAGCACATTCAGTTTTGATAAATAGCACTGTTTCAAGATCGACTGGTTACTATCCAAGTCTCGGTTGACGAGGATTTTCGAGACCTTGTTAGTAGAGGTCATCTCATCAGCCTTCTCGGCGAAGTGAGGTGTTACAGGTTACTAGGCTCGGCACATTAAACGCCGAGTTTGTTTTATAATTGGGTATTCACAAGTACATTTTAGAGTTTGACATTCCGACGGCCAAACCACATTTACCATCAAGATATTTATCTTATTCGAGTATTTGTGTTCGTATAGTCTGGTGTCAGTTCGGCGTGCTTATACTCTTACGAATATAATCACCGCGACAGAACTCGGCACCGACAATTTGTGAACTTCGCAGAACTAGTAGCCTTGTCTTCATGCTCTAGAACCCAAAGGTCGAGACGTGTTCCTTCCTCGGCCGCAGTCGCAAGATCAAGAAGTCAGCAGGGCGCTCAACGCATCATTAGCATATTTTACTCCCCGGCCGAGCTCCGCCATCGAGTTGGCACGCCCCGCACATAACCGAAGGACGTAGTTAGCTTATTAGTTACTCGGCCAGTGCGCAACGTAGGTTTGGTAGTTTTTAGGGTCAACAGTTTCATATCTCAAATAATTTGATAAATATAAAAATTAATTGAACTGTAATGGTATATAAGTCAATCGAAGCAGATTTCAAACTATATTAGTTATATTCTTTACCTTAAATAACATGATGTCCAAAATTATCCAGATTCTCTTGTTAACAAGAGTGCTAATGTACAATGACATAGTTGAATTTGGCACTTATTTCAATAGTACCGTCAAGAAAAAATATCGTATTTTTTTATTAGAAATTGTTATTGGTATTTTAAAATTCTCATTTTGCACTTTAATTTTTTTATATTTAAAAAGAAAAATACATTTGTTTGAAGTGTAGAATACAAATTTTGAACTGCCAATAACAATCCCTCTTTTATTTTCTTTTTCGGTTGGTGAAGTTATCGGTCTGCCAATCTTATATTTGGACTGGTAAGTGTAACTTGATCAACTAATATCCCTTGTACAAATTACAAAAGCCCAAGACTAAAGAAGTTTATTTTAATTGAAATGTAGCATACGAGATATAGACAACATAGAAGAATTTGATCAGAAGGATGTGGTCATAACCAACAGACGTCCAGAGGGATAATCTGTGGTTGAGCTGAATTTATGATTGTGTGAGAATTGGATTCAAACATACGTTAAAACATGTGATTTCGGATGAAATGTCAAAGTAATATCATGTCTCTCTAATTTAAGACATACGTTAGAACTGCGCAGACTTCATTTTCTAATCCCATCCCACAAATGCAGCAAAAATCCAAAGAAGAGAGTTGTGGTTAGCCAGGGCATCTCCCAACTCCAGTGCACTGGAAATCTAAAAATTATTGATTCACATCATGAAACAAAAAGAAGTACTGCATTGTATTAACTTACTAAGATCGCGTTTGGCGGCTCGTGTAAGGTATCAGATTTGATTAATAATACGAATCTAGTCATTTGGTGCCCTTCTATACTAAATAGGCACCAGATTATTTAACCAATTCCACTTATTTAATCCAATGTTCGCGTTCTCGTTCCTTTCGCTCACGAACTTGTCTGAACATCTCAATTGGGAAATTATAAGGTTGTTCTTCCTTTTTCTTCTCCAACCCAACAACAATTCTCTAGCTTTCCGACCGGCGAATAACCTAGCCATGACACTTATTCCTACCGACCAACACACCAGAAAAAGATCTTGAAAGTCGTTAAACTAGACTGCGTGTAGCCACAGTCCCGCCGCTGTAGCAGCCACGACGTCTTCATTTTCATACCCATGGTGGCAGATGGATAATTGAGGGATTCATTTGGATTTTGGAATTAATGATTAATTTTTTGCTGTGAGAGAATTAAACTCAAAATTGGAAAAGTTTCATCTGGGTATTTTATTTCAATAGATTAGAAACCATGGAGATTTGGTGGCAGTGATTGCAAGGAGTAATGGAATGTGAGCTTTTGATTTCAATGGTATGGTGGCGGTGCTGAGTGCTGGGCGGCTCCCTGGTTTTGTTTCTTCCTCTCTTTTGGTTTTTTGTCGGTGACAATTGTTTTTTTAATTATTATTGTTTACTTATCTCTATCCTTCTTCATTTTATCTATCATGATTTTATGAATTTTGTTTTTTTTTAAACTTTTTTTATCCGGTTTAGTATCAAACACAATATAAATAATATGGTTCGATTTGCATAAAACGTCCGACTAATTACTATTCGATAACTATTTATTCTATTCAGTCAATACAGGAGCTGCCAAACGATGCCTAAATGATTTTAGGCTAAACGAGTAGTGCGCATTGTATTAACTAACTAATTGGTTAATGTTTAAACGATACTATCACTGCATATAGCTAACGTTAAGAATTGGCTTTTACATGGATCTTTGACCAATAACGATTGATATCATTTGATGACCCATAATCGTACTCAATGATATGTGGCAATAGGGATATAACACATGCCCCATTGTTTCTAAATTCAATGGTTAACTTTTAGGTCATCTCCAACCAAAGGGTTCAGAGGGCTAAAGGGCCGGAAATAGCCCGAAAATCGTCATCAACCGAGAGGGCTAGGCCAGAGGGCTCGTGGGCCCCACGGAATCTGAAAGGGCCAAAGGGCCAAAGGGCTTGTAACAACCCGTCCCGGGATTTACGGTACAAAAGGGTATTTTTGTATTTTCACTAAATTCGGGAATATTTTCCTTTTAAAAATGGTTTTTGGGTCCTAAATGGTGTGCCCAAGGGGGGGCCCACCCCTGATTTTTGTCCCCCGTCTCTCTTCTCTTCCCTCGCAGTCTTCTTTTTCTTCACATTCCCGTGCTCTCTCTCTCTCTGCACTCTCTTTGCACTCTCTCCTTCTGCCCGAACTCCACACACACACACACACACACACACAAACATACATACACACGCTGCTGAACCACCATCCTCTGTTTCCCTTCCTGCATCCTTAAAAATCGACGAAGATGTAGGAATCATCGAGCGTCGGTTCGAAGGAGGAACTCCGGCGAGGTTTCTCGTCCCTCCGATTTGGTTAAGCCTTGGGACACTTGAACTTTTCTCATTTTCATCCTTGTGGCCTAAATCTAACTTGAGATATGGTTGTGGATCGAGGATATAGCACATAAATAACCCGGGGGAGACTTTCACTTTCGAGGCAATTTTTCGGCCAAACCACGGTGAGTTGGCCAGCGTGCAAGGTATCAATCTCTTCGTCTCACTGAGTAATACAACTTTCCTTTTTGTTTCACCCAATTTCATTGAGTATTGAAGAAGTTATATCCATTTGAATCTTACCCAGTTTCCGGCGACCTCCGCAGCTTTCGAGGTATTTTCTGGCCAAACCATGGCGAGTTAGACATCATGGAACCATTCTCTTCGTCTCTTGGAGAACTACAACTTTCGTTTTCGAATCACTTGATTTCGTCTAGTATTGACAAAGTTATGGCCGTTTAAAGTTAGTGTAGCTTTCCAGCCGAATACCGGCCTTCTTCTTCCTTGAGGTCTGGCGACCTTGATGCCAAGAAATTAGGCCCTCGGGGCCTTTTCTCAAAACACCACGGGCCTTAGGCCCTTTAAGCACCAACCCAACCCTTTTTTATTTTATTTATTTGGTTTTCTTTCAAAAACCCAAAAACAATTGGGCCAGGCTTCAAGCCCAGCCCTAAACCCTTTAATCCCTTGAACCCAACCCTAAAACCCACGGGCCTTTAGCCCAACCCGTGACCCTTGAAACCCTTAAAGCCCAACCTTCCTAAAAGTCTAAGCTTAAACCCTTTAACCTTTCAAACCCTAAACCCTAGCCGGCCCAAACCTTTTAAGTGGAACATTTCGTTAGAGAATATTCCATTAGAGAATATTCCATCAGGGAATATTCTATTGATGTTTACGAAATTTATCCGGGACCCTTCTTAGGGTAATTCGACGTCCTGAATCCGTTTCCGACGTCCATTTTCCCAAATTCAATTGTTATAGTATAGTTTTATTAATTGGACCATTTATGTGCTTAGGGGCAATTATTGTGGCGTTCCTATCTTCGCTAGTCTGCGCAACTTTCAACGGCGAAGTACTGTGAGTGGACCCCTTATAAAATGCATGTTTTATAGTAGAATTGTACACATGAAAAGCATGATTTTATGATGACGTTTTATGAAATGCTTTATGAGATATCGTGCTTACTGAGGCTATTTTGAAATATTACTATTTTTCCTATAACCTGTGTTCTTATAGAATGTATGATGGATGACGATATGATATTTAGAACATGTTTCGAACACTTCTTTATAGTATAGATGATGGATGACTTTATACTATGAAGATGTTCTTCAATGTATATATGTTCAATGATTTTGTACTTACCTAGTGGTTCTGATTCGGCTACGAGATGAAGGGATAGATTCCGGTCCATCCTGGGCGACGGTTTGGTGTTGGCATAGGGCTTGGAGTGTGTTTCCTCTGGCTATTAAGCACAGGGACGGGGAGACTGGCTAGGGCCTAGGGGTTATTTTCCTCTGACTGTCTGCTCAGAGACGGGGAGACTGGCTAGGGCATGAGGGTTATATTGGACATTCACTAGTGATTATTATATATGAGTTATGATTTGAGACAATGTACGGCATGCTAGGTTTCGGAAAACCTATGTTTATCATGATATATATGTGTTTTCATAAAACCTGGGGGTTAGTACGTTGATAACTGTTTTACTATATATATATATATATATATATATATATATATATATATATCAAATTGGTCCACTCATGTTTGTTTTGCGCCCCCTTCAGGACTTAGAATCGAGGCATACAATCCCGGCGTCAAGGCACTTCCGCATCGGCATCTTCGAGTCTTCTCGGTGTATGACCCATTCTTTTATTCATTCAATTTTATATTAATTATTTTAGTATTCTAGATTAGATGTGTGCTCTGAACACGTTCCTAAATCCTATACTCTTTATTTTATATTTATAAGTCTTATTTATTCATTATTCTCAGCATTTGCATTCAATAAACAGCTTTCATCACCCTTCGGGTGTCGGCCAGCACGTGTCTATCTTGGTATTCAGGGAATATCGGGATTGGGGCATGTCAGGGCTGGCCAGAAGCAGCCAGCCCGCCCTGGCTAGAAAATCAGAGCATTCCTGTTGGTTATAACCGACATGAATGCTTAAAAAAAAATTGGAATCCAACTGCTAGCTAACTAGCCGTTGTATTCAACCTTTTTTTTTTTTTTTTTTTTTTTTTGGTTTTTTGGGCCTTTTTTTTTTTTTAAGTCCTTAAAAATTCTAATTTTTTTTCTTCCTATAAATACCTAAACCATTCATTAAATTTAAGTTCTAATTTTTTTGGTTTTTTGGGTCAGTTACTGTTGTAGTTTTTAAATTTAAGTTGTTGGATTTGAATTTAAGTTGTTGTAGTTTTTAAATTTAAATAATAAATTATGTTTGGCCCTCGGTTGGACACTACTACAAAATTATCTATTGTTGGCGGTCCAAAAACCGACAAGAAACATAAATTACTGTCGAATATTATGCAAAATCCGACAGAAAATGGATGCAGTGGCGGATATAATAAGCGACAGAAAATACTCTTAAACCGACAGAAATTGTGTCGGATATAACCGACAGAGAATATATTAATAATGAATAAATAAGAGCATTTTCTGTCGGATAAAACCGACAAAAAATCTCTAAAACCGACATAAAATATATATATCTGACAGAACTTGTGTCGGTTCTAACCGACAGTAAATATTAATAATGAATAAGTAAAGCATTCTCTGTCGGCTAAAACAGACAGTAAATACATTAATAATAAAAAAAATTAAAATGACATGAGAGCATTCTCCCTTCTTCTCGTTGAGCATTCTTCTCCTCTTCCGCTCGAAATCAGAATCTACAGCTAATGAGCAAACCAGATTGGGCAACATGCTTGAACCGCCATGCACGATGGAATTTGAAGCTCGAATTCAAAAGATCCAAAACCCAACTCCACCAACCTTCTTCCTAACAAAAAACACAACAATCCATCCAAAAAAAAAAAAAAAGAGAAAACCCACATCTTCCATAAATAGAACGAACAAAAGCATGGAGATCCCAAATCACACACATCATTCAAACAAGTTCACTTTCAAAAGAAGAAACGTGCGTGTACGGTGTTTGTATGTGGTGGGTTGGACCAATCTGGAGTTGGAAGATCTTTTCACCTTCAAAAGCCCATTTGTTTAGCAAATCAAGTTCACTTTCCCCAAAACTGGTCCACTCTTTATGGCTCAAATCCAGACTTGCAGAATCTGAGAAGAAAGAAGAGCACCCCAGAGTGCAACACAGAATGCAGTGGATGAACCCAGGCCTGAACCCAACGAAAGTTCTGAAGTGATAACAACGGTAGCAGGCTTAAATCTGAGCCATAAAGAGAAGGAATCAGAGAACGAGAGAATAAGAATCAATAGTCAAGAACTGAAAGTAGTCGATTATACAAACAAATAACGATTGCGTACCCTTGGATAGATGAATATAGCCAAAGAAAAGCCAACACTCCAGCACCAAGTCCAATTTTTGCCTTTAGAATCTTCAGTTCATCAACTAAAGCGCCAAGTGATTTAGTTGACTCCAGTGAACATGAGGTTGGCACTAATGAGTTGGGAATATCTAATTCTGATAGGACTTCTTTTAACCTACCAATAGGCCGATTACTGTCGGTTAAAACCAACAGAAACATTTTTTAAAATAAAAATCGACATAACAGAAATAAAAACCAAAAAAATTCCCTCTCAAAATTTTGAATTCCCCCCCCCCCCCATTTTTGTTACGATTTTAAAAAATAAAATAATAATTGTTTGGTTTAATAAATAAATAATATGTATTTAAATAGAATACGTTTTAAAAATTAAATAAATAATTGTTTGACTTAATAGATAAAAACCAATGTAAAATATGCAATAAAGAAACAAAAAGATAATTCTATAATGAAAATGTCGTCACACAATTGTCTAATCAATACTTGAAAAACATAAATAAAAATTTAGCACAAATTACTTTTCCCACTTCAAAATTTTGGCAAATTTATGCATTCTACGAAACTAGTTTCCATGATCTAACCATCAAATTTGTTTGTAGATACTACAAGATCGCATATGTAAAAAATCGTAAAAAACAAACATTTAGAGATTACGTAATGGAACAAAAGTTTTCGACGGTTATAAACGAAAAATCACAATTTAACGGTTATTTTAGCTCCGATTTTGATGATTTTTTACAGCTACACTCATCGACCCTGTAAGAATGTAATGAATAAATTCGATCTTTAATTTAAAATATTTACACTAGCGAATACCACAATATCTTATTTTATACTTAATAGAAGTATTAACTCTAAGTGTTTGTTTAATCTACAATTTTGACACAATATGCATTCTACGAAACTTTTTTCAACGATCCAACCATCAAACTTATTTGTACACAGTCCGAGATTGCATACGTAAAAAATCGTAAAAAACAAACATTCAGAAATTACATAACGGAACAAAAGTTTTCGACAATTATAAAAGAAAATTCACAATTTAACGGTTATTTTAGCTCCGATTTTGATAATTTTTTTACAGCTACACTCCTCAACCCTATAAGAATGTAATGAATAAATTTGATCTTCAATTTAAAATATTTACAATAGTGGATACCACAAAATCTTATTTTATACTTAATTGAAGTATAATATTAACTCAAGTGTTTGTTTAATCTACAGTTTTGACCCAACATGCATTCTATGAAACTTTTTTCAACGATCCAACCGTCAAACTTATTTGTACACAGTCCGAGATTGCATGTAAAAAATCGTAAAAAACAAACATTCAAAGATTACGTAATGGAACAAAAATTTTCGACGGTTATAAACAAAAAATCACAATTTAACGGTTATTTTAGCTCCGATTTTGATGAATTTTTACAGCTACACTCCTCGACCCTATAAGAATGTAATGAATAAATTTGATCTTTAATTTAAAATATTTACACTAGTGGATACCACAAAATCTTATTTTATACTTAATAGAAGTATAATATTAACTCTAAGTGTTTGTTTAATCTACCGTTTTGACGCAATATGCATTCTACGAAACTTTTTTCAACTATCCAATCATCAAACTTATTTGTACACACTCCGAGATTGCATACGTAAAAAATCGTAAAAAACAAACATTCAGAGATTACGTAACAGAACAAAAGTTTTCGACGGTTATAAAAGAAAAATCACAATTTAACGGTTATTTTAGCTCTGATTTTGATGATTTTTTACAGCTACACTCCTCAACCCTATAAGAATGTATTGAATAAATTTGATCTTCAATTTAAAATATTTACACTAGTGGATACCACAAAATCTTATTTTATACTTAATAGAAGTATAATATTAACTCTAAGTGTTTGTTTAATCTATAGTTTTGATGCAATATGCATTTTATGAAACTTTTTTCAACGATCCAACCGTCAAACTTATTTTTACACACTCCGAGATTGTATACGTAAAAAATCGTAAAAAACAAACATTCAGAGATTAGGTAACGAAACAAAAAATTTCAATGGTTATAAACAAAAAATCACAATTTAACGGTTATTTTAGCTCCGATTTTGATGATTTTTTACAGGTACACTCCTCGACCCTATAAGAATGCATTGAACGAATTCGATCTTCAATTTAAAATATTTATACTAGTGGATAATTTTTTATACTTAATGGAAGTATAACATTAACTCTTAAGTGTTTGTTAAATCTATCAATTTGATAGGATATGCATTCTACGAAACTAGTTTCAACGATCCAACCGTCAAATATGTTTGTATATACTCCGATATAGCATGTGTAAAAAATCACAAAAAAAAAAAAAAAAAAAAAAAAAAAAACATTCAGAGATTAGGTAACTGGACCGTGAGTGAAAAAAAAAATTAAACCATTTGTTTATTTATTTGTTTATTTTTAATCAATGTAACATTTTAAAATAATAAAATAGTCAATTTCTGTCGGTTATAACCGCCACCATTAACGTAGAAACCGCCAGAATATGTTAAAAATATTAAAAAAAAAGAATTAAAAAATACTGAGGCTTATAATAATTTTATGGCGGTTAAATCCACCATGAATTTATGTCGGATATATCCGACAGAAAGTAACTTTAATTCGACAGTAAATAAATTATGTGTCGGATATCTTTTATCTGTCAGAATGGCTTATTACCCGCCAGGATCTTCCGACACCTAAAGCTAATATTGTAGTAGTGAGAGACCATTTTTTGTGACAGGGTTAAAACAAGCCCTATGGCCCTCGGTTGGAGACGGAGGCAAATATGGCCCTGTACTGTTCATTAAAATATTAATATCTTGGAAGGCCAGAGGACTAAAACGAGCCATCTGGCCAGCCCTCGGTTGGAGATGGCCTTAGCCATATCAATTTTGAAACAAGCAACATATGTTGTATTATTATTGTCCATCTAAATTGAGTATGTAAGTAATGTCAAACCTTATGTCACTCTAGTGCAGTTTTCATTTTATTCACATACATACAATGAAGTCACAACTAAATAATGAGTAATAAGTTTATTTTATTTATTTTTAAATAGTCTTCGCATCTACAACTTATGTGCTTTTATAGCATCATAAATATTTTAAGATGTCAATGCGAGAATTGATGATTTCTGATTACGGAATTTTCTTCTGCTCTTGCGATTGTGTAGAAGAGTCTTTAAACATGAACTTTCTCACTCCTTCGCTAGAACAATAACATCTTTGACCGACACATTCACAATTACGGCCATCACAATCCTTAGGTTGTTTGCAGGTACCAGGAATACGAGTATCAAGTGCTTCGACTCCAAGATTCACGCCTACCACAAATATAGTTTGTATTATTAAATAAAAATATACATGCTATTATGCTATGTATGCGGAAAAGTTGCAAGGATGAAAGAGAAAAGATACAAAAAAACATATGAGAAAAAATGGGTGAAAAAAAAAATTAGTCAAGAATTATGGTACCAAGAGATGCAACAACCAACACCGTTATGAGGAAAGCTAACTTGAGTGAACCTTTCTCCATGGCAATACAAATTGTTAATCACTAGCAGAAGATATTACGATTTTTAGACTTGTATTGTGCTATAAAATTTCTGAGAATTCTTTCTCAATTCATGATTATATATACTTGAAAGTACGAATTATGTCAATAAATGCGTATCTCGATAGATTGTATTCTTTAATGTTAGAGATTTGTAAGCAATAGAATTAATGGAACCGTAATGGTACAAAATATGGCCAAATTAATTTGCAAATCACATCCAAATACCAGCCTTTTTCTTTTCCTTTTTAATTTTTATTTGAAAACCACAAACAAATAAAAAAACGAGAAACAAAACTTGGTACATTTTTGGAATAAAGAGATTTTCTCGTGGTTTACATCCATATCGAATCAAACCAGATATTCTTAAATAATTTATCATTTTAAGTTAATTATTTGTCCTTTTTAAATGAAGATAGAATATTTTTATTGTCATATCAATAAAAATACGATATTGATTGATATTGTTGTGGTCTATTTTTATCTGATAAATGAACAGGGCCGGCGGCAGAGGGAGAGAGGGAAGAGAGATGTGTGTTTGTAGTGTTGTAGGAGAATTGTGTGTGTTTGTAGAGTTGTAGGGGAATTATGTGTGTTTTCCCCTACATTGCACCTTTATTTATAATAATAATACGAGAAGGATATTCCTTGTTCTCCAAGGAATATGAGATACAATGAGAGAAAATAAATCATAATCAAATCTAATATAGGATTTACACAATCACACTTAAATTAGGAATGTTTACAACAGATGTAGAATAATTTAACTCAGTAATGTTGTCCTTTATAAAAAGTTTAATACCAACAATAGATCCTTACTGATCTCTCCTAACAAATAGATATTTAATATACTAACGCTATTTTTTATAAAAAAAATTAAGACCAATTCGTTTGTCATCATTCATTAATAAACCTACCCACATGTATATGGGGTCTCACATAAATATGATAAATAAATGCATGAAGAAAAGTAGAATCCCAGTATTTAGCAGCTCGAACAGTAGGTCTCTAGATGAGCTGCTCCCACTCGGATATCTCCCATGTAAAGCTACAGAAACATTTACCGGCAACGAGCCTGGAAAGAGTATTTGAAACGATTTATTTAATTAGATCGATATTTTTCCAAATTAAGGTTCATGGGGAATGAGAAAAAGCGAAAAGTTTGTGATCTTACAATTGTAGTCTGCCCATCCCAACCGCTGACGGCCTATGTCATATACCACAATTTTGTCCATTAGAACATGATCTGCAATTGAAGACACACATTTCAAAACAAGTGTATCACGAAGATTAACGGTAGCAGAATGCTTTCTGATGATTTTACTGAGATTTGGTGTTTTTACTCTAAAATGGTGTGGAGAGATGTATTAAATTGAAAATCCATACAGCAGCATTATAATAACCTGTATAACATTGTTTCGAGAACTAACCTCCTAAAACTGTGAACCCACGGTTCACTCCCTCAGATTTAAGGAGACCAAAGCACCACATAATAGAACCATTCTGTGACAAAAAAATGCACTTACTAATTCCATACATTTTGCAACAGTATTACTTCCACTCGAAATAAGATATTTTTACAAAATAAGCTGGAGCCTGGAGGAAAATTTACCTGATCAGGTCCCTCATACAAAAGGTAGTCTTCTGGTTTTAAAACCATAGATGCACCAGCAGCAAAATTAAGACTCACCATAGGAAATGCCTCGGCCACACTAAAATGTAGACAATGTCATTCATTTCAGAGTCCTTTGAGAGAGAGAGAGAGAGAGAGAGAGAGAGAGAGAGAGAGAGAGAGAACCTGGTGTAAACTAGATAGCATTGTTTTCCTGATGGTGAAAGGAAGGGACTCACATACTTTGAAGACAAAGTTATCTAGACAGACAAACCAAAATCAGTTTTTACTTAAGGATATGAATTTAACTATACGTTCCTTCCACACTATATAAATTTAACTAGAAGGGAGCTTGAACTGAAAAGTCAAATGGAATGCAAACTTACAGCATGAACAAGCGGATCATAGGCCTCTTCCGCAACATATCCAAGAGTGCTTCCCGAGTCAACCACGGTTGCTCCGTCACGTGATGGTGTGAACGCTGCTGGATCAATGGGCAAGATTTGACCATTGATAGAAATAGTTTCGAGATTAATTTGATAAAAGGGGTGCCTGAAAAAAATAATTAGCAACTAGTTATTACATTAACTGGAAAGCTATACCTTTCTACTAGTCCTTATAAACTTAGGGTATTTAGTTGGAGTTGGAACTGTAGGAATTAGCATCTAGCAAGTCTGTTAGCCTATCAACCATTCAAGTCCGTTTCTCTTGAATTCTAAACTCTATTTAAGAAAAAATCTTTGTAAATCTCGTTGTTAATTGCTAGTGTTTCTATTGATAGTTCAGTGTTCTGTTAGAATACATAGAATTCTGATTGTTCTCCAACATTCATTTCATAGACTCCGGGGCTATAAAGGAAGTCAGTATATTACACTACTGCAAGCTAAGGCTCAACCAAACCACTCAGCTACTTAATGGACTAACAAACCGAACTAATTGACATGTAGTGACAAGAAGACAATGGACTAATCAAGAAGATGATTCACAAATCAAACATCCTATCCCAAAATTTTCAATTAAATAAAATAAATTTTAAGAAGAGAGACATACACTGTCGGGACAAGAGGGGTATAAACGATACTTGGCTCTAAGATCTCACCAAGAACGAGTATACCACCTCCATTGTCATCTCCCTTCAAACAATGGGAGAACACATTAGCAGTTGCCCCTCGAGAGGACAACTGTGATATAACTGACATTAGCCCTTGGCCAAATCCAAATACTCCGTTGACTGAAGCTATAGTTCCCTCCAAAAGCCCAGCCACAGAGGTACTACACCTGTTTCCAATCCATTTGATCACCAAACCAATAATAGTTTAGCTTCAATGCAACAATAAACAACATGAAAAAAATTTCTCGATCTGTTTTTTCCCCTTAATGTTGATTGATTTTTAGAAAAGAAAGGTTAAGATAGCTCACCCGAAAACAACGGTCGCTGAAGACTCAATTTTAACATGAGACTGAACCGGTATCATGTCAAAATGTAATTCATCTGACATGTAAAACCCAGCTATCTCATCTTCGTCTGCATATCTCAGATGATATCTGCACTGTTTTGTCGGATGTGAGCATTCGGTCTCTAAAGAAGCTTTGCACAACTTGTCGGAACAAGGAACTGGCCGAGCGGTGGTTGAGTTGGCAGGGTCGTAGAAATTGAACGAAAGCTGTAACATGCATAGATTGTTTAGGATAATTATCAAATAATTTTGAGTAGATTAACATGGAATACAACGTTTAGTATGCCTGATGTTTGAATAAAAGTATGATGTGAGTGTTCTGTTTCTACTACTCTAACGACTACTATTCAAAAGACCAAGACTGACAGATTGGAGTTAGAGTGGGCCAAGACTGAGGACTTTGGCCCAATGAACCGTGGATCTTAAGTTCTTAACACAGCACTGCTGTCAAAGGAACTGGAAACCTTTTTCTTCACCAAATATGACATCACTACGGTTCAGGCCATCTCAGTCGGTATTGTCAATTGGGTTGGGGGGACACAGTTGTGTAACCTAATGTTTACTTTTTTTTGACCTGATGTTTACTTTTATACCCAGCGAAAAAATTGAAAGATGAAATTTAGTGTGGTGTACCACCTACCAACAGAGATGAATGCTAGTTTTAAGATTTAAATTGAACCACTCTAACTAGGGACACTCAAAGGTATAAGAGCTCCTAAAAGTCACATCGAAATTCTTTTAGGGGTATTTTAGCTTCCGCTAGCATAAAAATTTGTTTAGTTGAATCATTGTCACCAAAATTTAACCAAAGAAAAGTCAAATCTGCTAAGAAATAAGTAAAAACTTACTCCGCCGAGCTCAGTATGCCGGGGACAAACTTTGCACAACGAGCATGAAACCCACATCACGTCGCTCCCTGTGTCGATCGCCACATAGAATTCTTTTGGTGGAGAGCCGAGTTTCACTTTTGTCAAGTACACCCTAGTGATTTCATGCAAGAATAGAAAATGAACAAAAGTTATTCAAGTTTTAATAACATTAACTAGTCAATCTTACCAAGACACTAAAATAGAGGAGTGATTGAAGGAAAACATGAATACAAAGAAACCTCAGAATCATTAACCAAATATAGTGAACTTTGTAACAAAAGATTGTATCGGCAGCATTATATAGGAGATTGTGCAAGCTTTAAATTAAGTAAATGACAAACACCCATCGTTTAAGAAATTAAATAAAAAATTTGCAAATTCAACGGAAGTTAAGACAGTTGTAACAAACAAAAACGTACTTGGAAAAAAAAAATCAATAAAGAGTTCTTGCTGCCCTTATTTTTTCAAGAAAGAAAGATTTAATTTATTTAATATAAAAGCCTAAAGTCATACGGGATTAAGCTGTTACCCGATATGTTCAGGACTGTAGAAATCCTCGTATACCACCGATACGTTGGCTATACCACCCACAACTCTTTTAAAGAGGTGGGCGTGTCTGATTCGGTCACGAGCTTGGAGCTCGTCATGTCTCATATGGTAACTCCTAGGAAATGCTCTAATGTTACCATGGGCACCGAAGGACGAAATAAGGACGGCAAGACAGGCCACGAGTATGTGAGCAGCACCCATAGTAGTATGAAATATCCTGCCATGCAAAGAAAGAATATCAGTGAATATCACAAAAAAACATCATCACAATCAACACTGTTGGGTGCATGCTATATCATCTTAATACATGATACATGCAAATAATTTCATATTAGCATCTTTCTGCTTTCCTTATTTCCCACATGCAAATAATTTCGTCTATGTATACCTGAACATAATTAACTGGTGCCACAGAGCAAGAACTGAAGTAAGATCATCTTGTTCGACACTCAGCTATTGAATATAATTATACCCAACAAACTAAAATAGCATCAGGAAGACTCAAATCTGTGGGAAAGGTGCCTAATTTCCAAAACCAGGGCCACGAGCTATCAAGATTAATTTTTTAAGAGAAGCGCCTCTCTCAATTGTTTGAAGGGCTTCAACAGCCAGACAAGGTACGTGCCAGTAAAATTCACCTGCTTTTAGCCTTTTCCTAAAACAAATTTGTAAAAATACTACAATTCAATTTCTCTGAAACAAAATTAAAGTGAAAAAAATAAGAAAATTGAAATTAAAAAGTCTATAGGGGGCGGCGTTTAGACCTGACAGGCTGAGGGAGAGAGTATCGAATTGAACGGGGGGGGGGACAACAATGGTCTGGGTCTGGGACTCTGGGACTCTGTTGGTGGACGCAGGACGCCGGACGGTGCAGTGCAGGGGATGCAGAAGTGCAGCCTGCAGCGAGTAGGTCAGAGCCTCAGAGTTCTGTCCGTGAGTCTGTGACTGAAATTGCTTCGAAATCAGTCGTTCACTCTTTCTGGGGGTGAGAAGTTGCTTCGAAATTCTGGGAAATTGCTTTGAAATCAGTTCTTCACTCGTCCATAAAGAATGGATATATGATCACTTAATTAATTGAAAACTTCGTGCTTGGAACTCGGTCCTTCAAATCTGGAAATATGGAATAGGTATTAAAGATCGAAGAAAATCGAAGCGTTTAAGACGAAATAATGCATCTAATATCTGGACAATGATAGATTATCTTTGAGGAAATGACTGTCAGAGAGAGAACATGAGAAAAGAAAAGCCCGGGAATGTTTCTTATTTTAACTTGTGCTGTATATTGTAGCTTTATGTTTATGGGTGCATAAAGTGGAAATTTTTCTCCTGCCGCAAGTGCAAGTCCTCAGCCTTGAAGAGCTTAATATATGGATTGTATTGGAGCTAGCCTTTTAAGCCCAAACTTGAGAAGGGTCACTACTTTTGGGTTCCATTAATTGTTTTCCAGAAATGTCAATTGAAGCTTTTAAGCTTCTTTCGTTAACCCTGAATAGAAATAGGCCTCCTCCCTACAAGCCCTGTGGGCTGGTGTTGTGGTCCTCTGCCGACTTTTACCACATGTTACGTATTTTCCCAGTGTACTCACCACCATGGATTTCCCATTTCTCTTCGATTGATATGCATGACAAGTTAGAAGCAACTCAACGAGAAAAGAAAAGCCCTGGAAAAGAAGTAACTTTGTGTTTGTGCTTAATTCCCCAACTGCTTCTTTGAGCTTTTGAGCTTCTTTAACTTCTTTTACCCTAATTCAACAGAAACAAAAACAGAAAGATACATCTTAAAACTCTCTCATCTCTTTGATTCTTTCTTTTGTCTTTAAGGAGCCGATTAAGATGCGGGGCTAAACTAATTTGTGGTCATTTCTCTTCGTTTCAACTTTGGCGTATGCTTTAGCATTCTCTATCAG
This sequence comes from Heteromeles arbutifolia, assembly GCA_024362995.1. Taxonomy (NCBI): domain Eukaryota; kingdom Viridiplantae; phylum Streptophyta; class Magnoliopsida; order Rosales; family Rosaceae; genus Heteromeles; species Heteromeles arbutifolia. The sequence goes on along the minus strand of JANCRC010000007.1, from coordinate 35,505,272 downwards.
ACGAGGATAAATTTAAATCCTAATTTGTAAATTGTTGAGAATATAAACCTTACAACGGAGAACGAATTGAGTTTGCAATTGCTTGTAAGTAGTTGGGTTACTTACCATGCTAAAACATCATTAAAACAACATTTGCTTTCTAAATATAACAAAAGTTTTGCCGACAAAGTACTTCCATAAAATAGGGGACTCAAAGCTATTCTGGGGTTAGAGGACAAGTCCTCAATAGAAGCCTGCTCCATGAGTCTGCCTGGCATGGTGCATCAGTATAAAGCTAATGCCAACTTCTCTTATATATAATAAAGAATTAAAACGCGTCAAATTTCCAATTTAACTTTTATTTTGAAACATAAAATTGTAATACTTTGTTTTTTAGCGTATTTTTGTTGATATGCATGCACACAAAACGTAAAACTTTTCTTATTTATTCAAATAGTCCTCACCCTCACATGTGTACCTTGTGTGCTTTAATAGGCCAGCACAAATAGTTCAAGAATCTAATGAGAGAATTAAAGACTTGTGATTCCAGGGTTTCCTCATTAGGGTCTGAACGAAACCATTTCGAGTATGCAGATAAGGGTTCAGACATTAGTATCTCCACTTCCCTGGGACAAACACACAGACCAGCCGTGTTGCATTTACATATGGCGGGGTTACCACAATCCTTATGTGTTGTGCAGATACAAGGTTGCCAAAGGTTCACTGCTTCGCCTTCACATTTTACACCTACCACAATATTTCCTTGATTATCTATCTATTATATATAAAGTCAATGGTGAGATGAACAGTGGCTTTGGGTCATGCATGGGACAAAAATTTTGGTGTCACCCCCTTTGACAAAAATAATTGGACCAAACTACCCCTCAGCCAAAAAAATTCAAAACCTATCCAAAATAATATATCAAATCACGCAAGGGTAAGTTGGTAATTTGGTCATCATAAAATATAATATAAATATAAATGGGGAGAGAGAAAAGAATAAAAAAAATGAAAGGGAAGAGAGAAAAGAATAAACAAATAACAAAGTTGATGATGCCCAAGTGACGGGGATGAAAAATATAATAAAAAAATAAGAAAAATCATGAATGTTGTGTTCAAAATATCTTAAGAGACATGTAGCGTCAGTGATAAAAAAAGAAAATTACAAAATAAAAAAATATTGAAGCAATTCACGTATATAAATACATTTAAAATGTCTAAATCGCGCGTAGCGCGCTGTGATTCAAAAAATACCTTTTGCACGCGGTTGTTTATTAAATATTATTTCTCAATTTTTAAACACTTAAAAGGTGCGTAGTGCCAGTTATAAAAAAAAAAAAAAAATTCTCTCGCACACGCATAATAATGTGATTCAATTAGTTGTCAAATGATCATTTTTTTTTAACAAACGATGTTATCTACACTAAGGGGAGGGAGTGGGCTTAGTCTCACAATGGGCTAACAATCAATTGTTTATTAAATATTATTTTTTCTAATCTTAATGCAAATTCAATAAAATGTAGATGGAAATTGAAAGACCACTTTTATTAATATGGATTCAGCTGCTTTGATTAGTTACAAGACCGCTTTTATTAAATGTATTTATTATTCATTTCCATATACATTAATAAATACATTTAAAACATATAAATCACGCGTAACACGTCGTGATTCAAAAAATATCTTTTGCACGCGCTTGAGCACGTGCATGAAGGCTAGTTAATTAGAAATAGAAAAGGTGATCAGGGAAATATGATAGAAATATTCAAGCAAATATTTTACCTGTAGAGACCAATAAAATAACAAGCAAAATCAGGTTGAGCAAAACTTTTTTCCATATGTATATGCATATTACGTACACACACACACACACACATATATATATATGCATATTACGTATCTATATATGTACCAAAACTTATGTACCGATACATTCGTACTGAAATTTATGTACCGATACATTCGTACCAAAATGTATGTACCAATGCATTCGTACTGAAAGTTATGTACTGATACATTCGTACCGAAACTTATGTACCGATGCATTCATACCGAAACTTAGGTACCGATTTTTGCACTAAAACTTATGTACCGATACATTCGTACTAAAGCATATGTACTAATACATTCGTACTGAAACTTATGTACCGATGCATTCATACCGAAACTTATGTACCGATTCAATCGTACCGCTACATTCGTACCCAATTGTAATGGTTTCTCTTGTTCATCTAGGTCATTGTTGATCAAGAAAGTTGGAATGTATTTGACGATAGGCATGCAGGAGATAAAAAGGAGATGGGGAATTTTCTTAAGAAGTGGAGTGGCTAGTTATAAATTATAGATAATCTTGTTTTCATATGGAGGTACCTAATTATTTTTTCATCTATGATTAGTGTATCTCAACCATACAAACCGTTTATCTTCTTTATCATCATGTAACTAAAGATTATATTTGTAAAAAATTATTCAACTTAAGATCATTTAGACATCCAAGAAAAGTTATTTGTACCAATTTTTCAATGCGTACTTTTGAGATCTGACTAACAATGTTTGATACGCGAAAAACGACAAACAATAAAAGCAAAGCTCAATCTTCAAGATTCAAATTACGCTAGAATCTCTTCATAATTATCACTGGATTAGGCACCGCTCGGAGCATCGGCTGCCACCACACCATAGGTACATCAAAAGTGAATAATAATATTTGTGCGAAATATTTTATCAATAGATTCAACCAATGAAGCAACGAGGAAGCAAGATTGAGCGAACCTTTACTTTTTTTTTTCCTTTTCAATTTATTAATATCTGGAAGTATTCTTAAATACACTGTAAAATCTCTTTATTTTGCTTGAAATCTTTCATTTTAAAAATCATTTAAAATCGCCTTTAAAATCCTAATTAAATACATCTTTTAATTTAAAAATCACTTATTTTTTTCTATGCGATTGCAAAGGACTACCACCTCCCGGCTTCCATCTGGACTGGAGACTCTAGATTTGCATTATAATTCCTTTCGGTAGCTGGCATTAGTTACTTTTTTAAAGCATAGAGGGGCTAGCAAGCAAGAAACAGAAATTATGGTACTTATGTTTAAAATTGGTTTTCTCAATCCATCTTCGAATGTTTTTGTACCAGAAATGCGGTTTATGGTTTCCAGTCTGGTCTGTTGAGCTAGTTAGCTTTTTATTAAAGACCCTTCCAAAAATAAACCTCACAAAGCAAGGCTGAAAGGCATAAACACCGCTCGATCATGAAATTAAGAACACAATTAAATTTTGAATTGAAAATAATGAAATAAATATCGGGACAAAAATAGATTACGGTAGTTGTGTGCTTGTTGCTTTTTGTATATATGGGAGAAGATTCTTATTTCTTCTTCCCTCAGCCTTGAAGAGCTTAGTAAAGGGATTGGATTGGAGAGCTAGCTTTTAGCCCAAATTTGAGAAGGGTCTCTAATTTTGGGGTCCATTATTTTCCAGAATTGTCAATTGAAGCTTTGAAGCTTCTTTTGTTAATCCTAAACAGAAACAGGCCTTCTCCTCTCTACTAGTAGTAGTACACACGCATTATGTAAAGGGGGAACTCATTTGAATGGGGGCCTATATGTATTGTAGTCCTGTACCTACTTTTTGAGTTTTTGTTTGCCTTTTCCGCTTTTAAGGATTAACGACATTTTCTGGTATTCCTTCTACCACCCCTCCCTTTCCATCCGGTTGAAAACTGAAAGCTTACTATAGTCCACAGTCACTCCCTCCCCTTCTGCTCCTAGCACAGCTTTTTACTCTTTCACTGTTCATGTAGTGTGTGTGCGTGTGTAAATTACTAAATCGGAGGATTGCATTAGTTATAATTCACATTAGATTTGTTAAGTAAACGGATTATCCTTCATTAGTTTAACCACATGTTACTTGTACAGTTGTGTACTCACCACCATGTGATTTTCCTTTTCTCTTCAATTAATTTATATGACCAGTTGAAGCAACTCGCCTCTTGATAACATGAGAAAAGAAAAGCCGTGGAAAAGAATTAACTCTATGTTTGTGCTTTTGGTCCCAATTTCCACAACTGTTTCTTTAAGCTTTTGAGCTTCTTCAACTTCTTTTACCCAATTTCAACAGAAACAAAAACAGAAAGAGGCCTCTTAAAACACTCCCCTCTTTTGATTTTTGTTTTTGTCTTTTAAGGACCCTATGAAGATGTTGAGAGAAACTAAGGTGTGGTCATTTCTCTCCGTTTCAACTTTGACGCATGCAGTAGCATAGCATTCTCTTCCAGACTAGAACAAATTTGTATCCTAATTTGTAAATTGTTGAGAGCATGAATCTTAAATCGGAAAAAGAATAGAGTTTGCAATTGCTTATAAATAGTTGGATTACTCTTCATGTTAAAACTGAAACATCATTAAAACAACATTTGCTTTCTTAATTAAGATTGTTTGTGCTATATGAAACTACCGCCATCTGCTCCTATGACCCAATTAATTTTGGGTACTCCAATTGGCAACCGACTCCTATCTTAATATTTTAAATCCCCTTTAGCATGCCGGCATTTCATTTATGTATGATTTGGTATGCGTTACATAAGTTAATGTTAAGAAATCAGAATACAAGTTGGGTGCCCTTAATTAGTACTACTTTCCTTACTGTCGGTGTGACATCCCACATCGCCCAGGAGAATGATCCTTAAATGTATATTCCCATCCCTACCTAGCACGAGGCCTTTTGGGAGCTCACTGGCTTCGGATTCCATAGGAACTCCTAAGTTAAGCGAGAAGGGGGCCAGAGCACTCCCAGGATGGGTGACCCACTGGGAAGTTGCTCGTGAGTTCCCAGAAACAAAACCATGAGGGCGTGGTCGGAGCCCAAAGCGGACAATATCGTGCTACGGTGGTGGAGCGGACCCGGGAAGTGATCCGCCCCGGACCAGGATGTGACAGTCGGTATACTTGGGATTATTCGAACTATCTTACTAGAACAATCAAATTTTTTATGATAATATTTGTCTCCCAAGGGTAGCATATATAGTACTAAGCCGAATTGGATTAGTTATAATCTACATTTCATTTGTTAAGCAAACGGATTATCCTTTGTTAGTTTAACGACACCTTTTATTTTTTATTTTTTTTTACAAAAGTTTAACGACATGTTTTACTCATACAGTGTTTTCTGATGCGCAAAATCTAAATTTCAAAAGAATATTTGCTGACAAAGAAATTGGAACGTTGTGTTTAATGAAAAATTCGGGTTTTATTTTTTCTATAATAAAGAACGTTTTCTCTTATTTTTGTGGAAGACCACTTCTCATCAACAAAGTAGAATTTGTTTTGAAGATAAAGGAAAAGACCTAGTAATTCTCAACTAGATGAGAAGTTCCTGATTCTTTGGGCACTCTCTTCTCAACTTCTTCAACGTATTCTAGTCTGCTCTGTAAAATTTAGGGTTTGATCAGGCTTCCAGGTATAAGAAAAAGAGTTAACTAGTATAAAGCATTTAACATATATTTGCGTTTTAACATAGAAGGTAATAATTTTTGGATCTTCCTCAGTGCAAAGGTGGGTCTAGAGAAAGGTGATTATTAGATGATTTATCTTGGAGACGGCGTAACAATTTGAGACTGCTTGCATATCTTGGGCAGAGCCACAAAACGTCTTAGTGACATTGTCCGTGACTCAACCCAAAAAATTGTTTCGATTGTTTTCAACTCACTGGTGACTTCGATAATTGTTATTATTGCCTCAAAAATCCTTGTTGATAAGGCACGGAAAAGAACCTTTTATGGATTTAACCCATCTGTAAACAAATCCATTTGAATTTAGAAGCCTAAATAACTTGTGGCGTAAGTAATCAATCCACTTGACAGTTAAAATCCATTATGTTAGACTAAACTAGCAATGGCACGCTCAATATTGCTTTAGCTTTGATTGAAAGCCTGAGGGCCTGTCCAAGCCCCCGCAAAGACACCTTTAAACCAATACAAACATAATGCAGAGAAACAGGGGAGTTATATGAAGGACATTCTAGTCTTGTTTACAGTGTTTTTCATGTGTAACCACCACCATGCGATTTTCCCTCTCTTCGAATAATTTACATGAAAAGTTGAAGCAGCTCAGCTCTTGATAACACGAGAAAAGAAAAGCCCTGGAAAAGCAGTAACTTTGTGTTTGTCCTTAATTCGGTCCCAATTTCCACAACTGCTTCTTTAGCTTTTGAGCTTCTTTAGCTTCTTTTACCGTTTATATGCAATTCAACAGAAACAGAAACATAAATAGGCCTCTTAAAACTCTCTACTCTCTTTGTTTTTTGTTTTTGTCCTTTTAAGAAGCCTTGCTTAACTGACGAAACTAATTTGTGGTCATTTCTCTCCGATTCAACTTTGATGCATGGAGTAGCCTTCTCTGTCATACTAGGACAAACCTAATTTGTGAATTGTTGAGTGGTTTGTTATAAATTATAGATAATCCTTGTGTTCCTATGGAGGAACCTAAACTTGTTTTTTCATATATGATTAATGTATCTCAACCATACAAATTGTTTATTTTCTTTATCGTCATGTAAAATCATATTTGTAAAATGTTATTTAATTTAAAAATCATTTAGACATCCCAAAAAAGTTATTTGTACTAATTTTTCAATGCGTGCTTTTGAGATTTGACTAAGCAAAGAATGGTATTTCAATCTCTTTCTTTAATTCATCGTCACAATCACTTTACTATTAAGGCAATTAAACTATGGAAAATAGAATAAAACGTCAAAAGGGGGGAATTGTGATCCAAGTGTCACACCTGCTGCACATTCTTTGAAAAGATGATTAAAAATAGTGTACAAAGCAAAGGTGGCCTGATGGGTTTCATCATCATATTCTGTACAATCACCTCACTAATTGCTCTCTAAATTGTAATGCTCCTACTCATACATACCTTTTCCTACTTCAATTAGGTTGCCATGAAAAGGGAAGAGAAAAAGGTGGAAGCACCAGCGGCTTAATAAACATAAGATGTTTGACATGCAAAAAACGACAAACAATAAAAGCAAAGCTCAATCTTCAATATTCAAATTGCACCGGAATCTCTCCACAATTATCATTGGGTCTGGCACTGCTTGGAGCACCGGCTGCCACCGTGCCGTAGGTACATCACAAGTGAATAAATAATATTTGTGTGAAGTGTTTTATCAACAGATTCAACCAATACAGCAACGAGAAAAGCAAGATTGAGCGAACCTTTTCTCTATATTTTTTTCAATTTGTTGATATCTAGAGGTATTCTTAAAGGGAAGTGTTATTGACACTCTAAAAATCTCATTCTACACTCCTCACAAGTGTATTTTTCTTTCCACATATGGAAAGTTTGGAGTATAGAATGAGATTTTTGGAGTGCTAATAACAATTCCCTTCTTAAAATATACTATAAAATTTCTTCATTTTTTTTTCTTCAGAATCTTTAACTTTAAAAATCACTTAAAATCACCATTTATACTACAGTTCTAAACACCATTAAAATCCCAATAAAATACATCCAGATTTATGTGGATTCTTATAAATTCTCTTAAAATCGTTATTGAATACACTAGAATTTGGAGAGAATCATTTAAAATCACAATGGATACATGAATAAATAATTAAAACGCCTCAAATTCCCAATTAAACTTTTATGTTGTATTTTGAAACATAAAATTGTGATAGTTTGTCTTGTTAGCGTATTTTTGTTAATATGCATGCACACAAAGAAATTGAACCAACTATAAATAAGTTGGTGTTATGTATTATTTATTCAAATAGTCCTCACATTGTAACTTGTGTGGTTTAATAGGACCGCACAAACAGTTTAACAATCTAATGTGAGAATTAAGAGACTTTTGATTACGGGGTTTCCTTATGCTCTTGCGAGTATGCAAATGAGGCTTCAAACGTTAATTTCACCACTTCCTTAGGACAAACACATATACCATCCTCGCATTTACATTTGGCGGGGTTATCACAATCTTAAAGTGTTCTGCACATACCAGGTTGCCATATGTTCATTGCTGTACACCTACCACAAATATTTCCTTAATTGTTAATTAGAAATATCACATGCTTATACTATATACTATGTATGTGGCAAGTTGCACAAGTGTAAAGAGAAAGGGTGATCAGGGAAATATGAGAAAAAGTGAGCGAAATAAAAGTTATTCGAGCAAAGTATTTTACCAGCAGATGCGACCAATAAAGCAATTAGAAAAATCAGCTTGAGCGAACCTTTCTCCATAGTTTTTCAAGTTTTTGATACCTAGAGAAAAATGATTATGATCGTTGTGCACTTACAGTGTCTCCAAGTCTTCGAGTATATATAGTTGAACTTAAGAATTGTTTTCAATAATTTTATTAGGTCTTGATAAGGTTGGATGAATCTGAAAACATTTTTGTAATAATTGCATATCTGTAAAGGGTTGGGTTCAACGAATCGTGTCATGCAGGAGTTGCAAGTTTTACAATTTGTCCGACATTAATAGTAAATAAATTGGCCGAATCGGATTCCATGCTATATTACTTCTATTTCATGCCTTAAATGATATGGTGTCTAAAATTAGTCAGATCTTGAGTCAAGCTTTGTAATTTAATTTCTATTTTACTAGTGCTCTCCAAACCTACAATTAGATTAATTTAGTTGAATTTGGGTAAATATTAAATAGAAACTAAAATACGAGTTTCAAGAAGAAAAAAAATACATGTTTAGGGAAAATATCAGCCCAATTAAATATGTTAGAATACGTCACAAACTTTATTGCAATTTTGGCCTATTACTAAATGAAGGGTACGAGAGATTACCATATTTTCCTCGAGCTTATATTTTTTTACGATTTTTGAAGGTCTGTTAGAGCTCAATGTTAACAAATAAAAGGAGTGTATGAGATTAAAAGTGGTGGAAAAATCATTTTTCAATGGAAAAATTAAAAAGACAGTAAGTGTCCCAGATGTGGGGCACATTTCCATGCCAGCCAATCAAGTCTCAATCGATGGAGAGATTTTTCAATGTAATCGGAACACAGAGTAGTATATCACGTGTCTTTGTACAAGTGGTGAGATTCTTATGTTAAAATATTAATAATATAAAAAGTAAAATTTGGTAACATAGAAATACAAGTACATAAGAATAGGTTTTCATAAAAAAAAATATTACAAAAGATTTGGTAACATAGAAATACTAATCACGTATACATACACATGTACATATATATACTCATTTTTTTTTTAAATACAGGGTATTACAAATTATCACTAGGTCTGGCACTACTCGGAGCACTGGCTGCCACCGTGCCGTAAGTACATCACAAGTGAATAAATAATATTTGTGTGAAATGTTTTATCAACATATTCAACCAATAAAGCAACGAGGAAAGCAAGAATGAGCGAACCTTTTCTCTGTATTTTTTTGTCAATTAGTTGATATCTAGAGGTATTCTTAAAATACACTATAAAATCTCTCCATTTTTTGTCAAAATCTTTAACTTTAAAAATCATTTAAAATCACCACTTATACTACGGTTCTAAACACCTTTAAAATCCTAATAAAATACATCCAAATTTATGTGGATTCTTATAAATTCTCTTAAAATTGTTATTGAATACACTAGGATTTGGAGATAATAATTTAAAATCACAATGGATATATGAATAAAGAATTAAAACGCCTCGAATTCCTAATTAAACTTTTATGTTGTATTTTGAAACATAAAATTGTGATAGTTTGTCTTGTTAGCGTATTTTTGTTAATATGCATGCACACAAAGAAATTGAACCAACTATAAATGAGTTGGTGTTATTTATTATTTATTCAAATAGTCCTCACATTTGTAATTTGTGTGGTTTAATAGGACCGCACAAACAGTTTAGCAATCTAATGTGAGAATTAAGAGACTTTTGATTACGGGGTTTCCTTATGCTCGTGTGAGTATGCAGATGAGGCTTCAAACGTTAATTTCACCACTTCCTTAGGACAAACACATATACCATCCTCGCATTTACATTTGGCGGGGTTATCACAATCTTAAAGTGTTCTGCACATACCAGGTTGCCATATGTTCATTGCTTCGACTGCAACTTGTACACCTACCACAAATATTTCCTTAATTGTTAATTAGAAATATCACATGCTTATACTATATACTATGTATGTGGCAAGTTGCACAAGTGTAAAGGGAAAGGGTGTTCAGGGAAATATGAGAAAAAGTGAGCAAAATAAAAGTTATTCGAGTAAAGTATTTTACCAGCAAATGCGACCAATAAAGCAACAAGGAAAATCAGTTTGAGCGAACCTTTCTCCACAGATTTTCAAGTTTTTGATACCTAGAGAAAAATGATTATGATCGTTGTGCACTTGCAGTGTGGTGCAAAACTTAATTTCTGAGTTGCTCTTCTTCTCCAAATCTACGAGTATATATAGTTGAAATTAAGAATTATTTTCAATAATTTTAGGTCTTGATAAGGTTGGATGAAGCTGAAAATATTTTTGTAATAATTGCATATCTGTAAAGGGTTGGGTTCAACGAATCGTCTCATGCACGAGTTGCAAGTTTTACAATTTGTCCAACATTAATAGTAAATAAATTGCCCGAATCAGATTCCATGCTATATCACTTCTATTTCATGCCTTAAATGATATGGTGTCTAAAATTAGTCAGATATTGAGTTAAGCTTTATAATTTAATTTCTATTTTACTAGTGCTCTCCAAACCTACAATTAGATTAATTTAGTTGAATTTGGGTAAACAATGTTTAATACAAAAACGGCAAACAATAAAAGCAAAGCTCAATCTTCAAGATTCAAACGTCGGAATCTCTTCGCAATTATCACTGGGTTAGGCACCGCTCGGAGCACCGGCTGCCACCGTGCCATAGGTACATCAAAACAGAATAAATAATATTTGTGCGAAATATTTTATCAACAAATTCAACCAATAAAGCAACGAGGAAGCAAGATTGAGCGAACATCTTTCAATTTAAAAATTATTTAAAATTGCCACTTAGTACTACGGTTCTAAATACCTTTAAAATTCTAACACTACTACAAAATTGGCTTATTGTGTCGGTTAGTGGTGGCGGTTTTATACTGTTACTGTCGGATAAAGTGTTTTCTACACTGTTCTAAAAATCCCCACCTAGGCGCTAGGCGGCTGGTCACCGCCCCAATTAATGCATAGGCGTTTAAAAATTAAGAAATGACGCCTAAACATGCTAAGGCGTCCGCCTAGGCCACCTAGGCACCCGCCTAGCCCCCTAGACCCGCCTAGGTTGCAACTCACTTAGACAAAAAATAGATAACTTTCATTTTGAATTTTTTTTTTCCATAAATTGTAAGAGACTTGTTGAATACTTAAATGAACACACATTATAGGCTTGTTCCATATGTTTTCATTATGTTCCAATACTTAATAATATATATGTCATTCTATATTGTAGTTTATGATGAAATTATAAATATTTTAAGTATAAACAGACATTTATTTACATGAAATATAATAGATTTACTTAAATCCGCCTAGTCCGCCTAGGAGCCCGCCTAGGCGCTAGGCCCCAGCTATCCGCCTGACTAGTGCCTAGCGTCTTTTCGAACCTTCCGACAACATGTTTAAAAAGTGTCAGAAAATAAAGTATTATTGTTGTCTATATCCGACAAGAATAATGAAGTGGGCCCTTAATTCCATTAGATACATTTTTTAAAATAATTTTAACCAATTATGGCGGATATATCCGACATGAGTATGTAACAGTCCATTCCGAATTTAGGATATATGAAATATGAAATGACGATTTTACCCCCCCTTACGGATGTGAGAGGACGGGTGAATAAGGAGTATAATTATGTATATATATGTGTAGGGGTACCTAAATATGTTTATATTTATGTATGTGTGTGTGTGAGGATTTTATTTATTTGAAATTAAAATTTTGTGGAGGGGATTGTTTGAGGTGGATATATATACACATATGCACAACACGTGTGCAAAACCCCCTACCCGTCACCTTCCTCTCCTTCCTTCTCGAACTCTCTTCTCTCTTCCCCTGCAACCGTACGGACTACCTTGGTTTCTTAGGTTTTGGTCACGGATCAAGCTTGTAAATAGGATATTTAGAACCCTCGTAGTCTGGTGAGTTCATCCATACCATTTGTGTAGCTCGAGACGGCCTGAAAACCTTGAACCCGTGAGGTACCAAAAGTGGCACTGTTCATGTGCTCATAATCTGTGAGGTTTCAGCCCGTTTGGAGATCATAGGAAGACTTAGAATCTCCTTAGGGTGCTCGGAGGACAAAGTTGAAGGAGATTGGACGTTGGGATCGGTGGTTTGGAAGTTGGCCGAAAATTGGAGAATTTCTCCGGCGAGATTTGCTTGGATTTTGGGCTTAAAACAGGTATAAACCTCTTCTCCTTGCTCTAAGGATCATTTTGGTGTAAATTTCGTGAAATTTGGTTGAAAAATGAGCTAGAAATGAAGTTTTGAAAAATTTCCCAGTTTCCGGCGACACAGCAGCGCCGGCGCCGGTCGCCGGCGACTGGAGGTTAGGGGTGACGGAATATTCCTAACGGTGGTTAACGGCGTCAGTTAACTTTAACGGAATATTCTGGGATTTGACGGAATATTCCTTAACGGCGTTAAGGATTCCGTCCGTGTGACGGCACGTGGCAGCGCGTGGGCGGCGCGTGTGGCCGTGCCTTGGCGGGCGCGTGAGGGCGCGTGAAGCTTCCAAAAATTATTTTAAAAATATGGGGGTGTTCGTGGGATTAAGTAGAGCATGTTGGTATATTCAAACACCCCAATTGAGCAACGTATGAGAAGTTATTACTTGAATTGGGTTATGTGCATAATTAACGTTTATATAGTTGTGTCGCATATAGGTGAGACGTATCCTGAGGACGAGCGCAGCCACGCGAGGCTTGGGGGCTACGACCCTTCTACATATCAGTGAGTGGGCTTTTGGTTTTCAGTATATATATATATATATATATATATATATATATATATATATATATATTTATTTATTTTTATATATATATATATATATAAAATTAATTGATTTTCCCAAAAATGCATTTTAAATTGCTTTTACGAAATGAATGCCATGTCGAATGCCATAGATATATTTTTATATATTTTGTGTGATTATACATTATTGCACCGTGGGCGCAGGTAAGCCAGGTAAGTGTGTGTGTAAGTGTTATGTGAGATTGTTATATGGCTCATTACCTGCACATCGGGGTTGTGCATGCCTGAGGGCTTAGCTTTCATGTGATCGTTCACCTCCCGCACCGTACGCTCACCTTGGATCCAAGGCAGGTGCCAGCCTGTCGTACAGACCACATTAGGTGGTTCCGACTCGTAGGTGACTTGCGATTCGTCGCCAGCCTTCACGTGATCGTAGCACAGAGCGTATTTACCCAGCTTGACGTACAGACCACAATAGGTGGTTCCGTCATAGGTGCAGGTTACTGATTTCTGATTATTGATTATTGATGATTGATCATGAGATGGATTGATGATTTGATTGAGGAGCCATAGATTCAGCCGTACAGGTCACTACAGGTGACTCCGGCTGACTATTATATACATATTGCGGCATGATTTGAGATGAGATATCACCTGATTAGTTGATGGTATTTGGTATATGCTGATTATTGGTTATGGTTCATTCGGACATGGCATTACTTATTTGATGAGATTGACTAATTAATGGTTTTCTATATTAGTACGTATATATATTTTCTGGGAAGTATACTTGTTTTACAGAGAGGGGTTACAACTTTCATATCGAAATGGTTTTGATAAAGCTTTGTTTTTGCCCACTCACACTTTCCTTTTGCGCCCCTCCAGGTACTAGATAGTTTTGGTGGCAATCGAGGCAGCAAAGGCATATCTGACAGCACACCACCCATGTAGATATTTTTATTTTCTCGTTTATGTCCTTTGGACTACACCTAGGATGCTCGAGCTCTGTGTATCATGATATTAACTGTCTTACTCTTTTATGTGCCGGTAGCACTATTATAGTTACTTAGCACTTATTATTTATATTTATTCTTCCGTACTGCGCACATGGCCTTGTCACGCTCACGTGACGGCCAGCACGTCCCGATGTCCAGTCGGGGTGTGTCAAGTAAGTAATGTGTCAAATCTATCAATTATTTTCGAATTTTTTATACTAACTCTGGCGGTTATAATCGACACAAATATTTTCAAATTTTTAATACTAATTCTGGCGGTTATATCCGACAACAAATTGTGTCAAATTTTTTTTTTAAACCATTACTTTTGATTAAACTTCTTAAAAATATTATATTATATTATATTAAACAAATAGTGATTTTCTTGTTTATAACCGTCGAAATTTTGGGTCCCATTACTTAATATCTGAATGCTTTTTTTTTTGTGATTTTTTACACATGCTATCTCGGAGTATATACAAGCATATTTGACGATTGGATCGTTGAAACTAGTTTCGTATAATGCGTACCCTATCAAATTGATAGATTTAACAAACACTTAAACGTTATTGTTATACTTCCATTAGTATAAATATTTTAAATTGAAGATCAAATTCATTCATTGCATTCTTATAGGATCGAGGAGTGTAGCTGTAAAAAAAATCATCAAAATTGGAACTAAAATAACCGTTAAATTGTGATTTTTCATTTATAACCATCGAAAACTTTTGTTTTATTACCTAATCTCTGAATGTTTATTTTTTACGATTTTTTACGTAAGCGATCTCGGAGTGTGTACAAACAAGTTTGACGGTTGGATCGTTGAAAAACATTTCGTAGAATGCGTATCGCATCAAAACGGTAGATTAAACAAACACTTAGAGTTAATGTTATACTTTCCCATCAAGTATAAAATAAGATTTCGTGGTATCCACTACTGTAAATATTTTAAATTGAAGATCGAATTCATTCAATGCATTATTATAGGGTCGAAGAGTGTAGCTGTAAAAAAATCATCAAAATCGGAGCTAAAATAATCGTTAAATTGTGATTTTTCGTTTATAACCATCGAAAACTTTTGTTCTGTTACCTAATCTCTGAATGTTTGTTTTTTGTGATTTTTTACGTATGCGATCTCGAAGTGTGTACAAACAAGTTTGACGGTTAGATCATTGAAAAAAGTTTCGTAGAATGTGTATCGCGTCAAAGCGGTAGATTAAATATGCACTTAAAGAGTTAATGTTATACTTCCATTAAGTATAAAATAAGATTTTGTGGTATCCACTAGTGTAAATATTTAAATTGAAGATCGAATTTATTCATTGCATTATTATAGGGTCGAGGAGTGTAGCTGTAAAAAATCATTAAAATCGGAGCTAAAATAACCGTTAAATTATGATTTTTCGTTTATAACCGTTGAAAACTTTTGTTGTTACGTAATATCTGAATGTTTGTTTTTTGTGATTTTTTACGTGTGTGCCGACGAGGACGTCGGGCCCCTAAGGGGGGTGGATTGTGACATCCCACATCGCCCAGGGGAGTGATCCTTAAATGTATATTCCCATCCCTACCTAGCACGAGGCCTTTTGGGAGCTCACTGGCTTCGGGTTCCGTAGGAACTCCGAAGTTAAGCGAGAAGAGGGTCAGAGCACTCCCATGATGGGTGACCCACTGCGAAGTTGCTCGTGAGTTACCAGAAACAAAACCGTGAGGGAATGGTAAGCCCAAAGCGGACAATATCGTGCTACGGTGGTAGAGCGGGCCCGGGAAGTGATCTGCCCCGGGCCGGGATGTGACATTGTACACATAAGTTTGACGGTTGATCATTGAAAAAAGTTTTGTAGAATGCATATCGCGTCAAAACGGTAGATTAAACAAACATTAAGAGTTAATATTATACTTCCATTAAGTATAAAATAAGATTTTGTGGTATCCACTAGTGTAAATATTTTAAATTGAAGATCAAATTCATTCATTGCATTCTTATAGGGTCGAGAAGTGTAGCTGTAAAAAAATCATCAAAACCAGAGCTAAAATAACTGCTAAATTGTGATTTTTTGTTTATAATTTGTTCCGTTACCTAATCTCTGAATGTTTTGTTTTATGATTTTTTATGTATGCGATCTTGTAGTATCTAGAAACAAGTTTGACGGTTAGATCATTGAAACTAGTTTCGTAGAATGCATATCTCCGTTAAATTTGCCTAAATTTTGAAGTGGGAAAAGTAATTTGTGCTAAATTTTTATTTATGTTTTTCAAGTATTGATTAGACAATATTTAGTTTGTGTGATGACATTTTCATTGTACAATTATCTTTTTGTTTCTTTATCACATATTTTACATGGGTTATTATCTATTAAACCAAACAATTATTTATGTAATTTTTAAAAATGTATTCTATTTAAATACATATTATTTATTTATTAAACCAAACAATTAATATTTTATTTTTTTAAATCGTAATAGAATTTTGTGGGTATTTTTGCTGCCCTTCTTTTTGTTGTCGGTTATAACCGACAATAATGAAGATTTTCTGTCGGTTTATATTTTAAAAAAGGTTTCTGTCAGTTTTAACCAACAGTAATGAAGATTTTTGGTCAGTTTATATTTTAAAAAAGGTTTCTGTCGGTTTTAACCGACAGTAATGAAAATTTTCCATAATAAAACCCCTACAGCTCTTCCTTGCACTGGTGCCTTCTCCCTTCCCCCTTTTCTCCTCTCCTCATTTCCTTCTCCTTCTCTTCTCCCCTTCTCCTTCTCGCTTCAATCATCATGGATGAACAATTCGAGGAGCAACATTATGAAACATGTACATTTTAAATTATTTGTATTACGTTCAGTTTGTGTTTTAAATTTTGATTATGTTTTAAATCGAGTTTGTATTTTGAATCTTGAGTTGAGATACCTTATCAAATATTATGCATAAATTGAAAATTGGTCTTTGTTTAGAGCTTTTATGTAGGTTTTGTTTTTGTAAATATGCATCAACAATGTTTTTTGTTATTAACAAGGAGCAATGCCTCAACGGAGAACTCGGAGCTGTGGAATCCCAAATTGTATATTTTTCCTTTGACGAAGGATTGGTGCTTGATTAAGCAAGATGAAAAGAAAGTCGAATGTAGGTATATATATATATATATATATATATATATATATATATATATATATATATTTTTTTTTTTTTACCAAACTGTATAATTAGTAAAAGATTATAAACAAGATTAACGAACTTTTATATATATATATATATATATATGAATATATGTTTTATTTTTACTATTATTTATTCAATTATTAGTTTTGTTTGTGTTTATTTAAATTGTCGTTTTTATATTTTTTTATTATTAAAATATTTTCTGTCTGTTATATTCGACAGAGAATGCTCTCATTTATCATTATTAATATTCTCTGTCGGTTATATCCGACAGTATTGTCCACGTTAGTGTCGGTTGTATCCGACATGAGTGGTAGTGTCGGTTCCATCCGACACCTTTTTCTTGGCGGATTTAGAGTCCTATTCGACAGAAAAAGCTTTTTCTGACGCCAGCAATTTTGTCGGTTCTCTTATCTAACAGTGCATCCATTTCCTGTCGCTTTTAATCTAATATCTGACATAAATTAGGGTTTCTTGTCAATTTTTAAACCGACACTAATGGGTACTTTTGTAGTAGTGTAATTAAATACATATGAATTTATGTGGATTATCGATATTAAATACACTAAGATTTGGAGAGAATCATTAAAAATCACAATGAATATATGAATAAAGAATTAAAACGCCTCAAATTCCCAATTAAATTTTGTGTTGTATTTTGAAACATAAAGTTGTGATACTGTGTTTTTTAGTTTTTGTTGATATGCATGCACACAAAGAAATTGAACAAACTATAGATAACTTGGCGTTATTCAGTATTTATTCAAATGGTCCTCACATTTGTGACTTGTGTGCTTTAATATCACCGCACAAATAGTTTAACGATCTAATGTAAGAATTAAAGATTTTTGGACAAACAAATGGACCAGCCGCGTTGCATTTTACATTTGGCGGGGTAATCACAATCTTTAGGTGTTGTGCAAATACCAGGTTGCCATAGGTTCCCTGCTTCGACTACAACTTGTACACCTACCACAAATATTTCCTTAATTATAAATTAGAAATATCACATGCTTATGTATACCATGTATGTGGCAAGTTCGCACAATTTAAAAAAAAAAAAAAAGTGATTGAGGAAATATGAAAAAAAAGTGAGTGAAAAAAAAAATATTCGAGTTAAGTAACAAGGAAAATCTGCTTGAGCGAACCTTTCTCCATTATATGTTTTCGAATTTTTGATATCCAGAGAAAGATGATTATGATCGTTGTGCACTTGTGTTGTGTGCAAAACTTAATTTCTTAGTTGCTATTCTTCTCTAAATCTACGAGGATATATAGCTGAAATTAAGAATTGTTTTCAATAATTTTAGGTCTTGATAAGGTAGGATCAAACTGAAATAATTTTTTAGTAATTGCATATTTGTAAAAGGTTGGGTTCAACGAATCGTCTCATGCACTGGTTTTGCAAGTTTTACAATTTGTCGAACATTAATGGTAAATAAATTAGCCCGAATCAGAGTCCAAACTATATTAGACTATTAGTTCTATTTCATGCCTTAAATAATATGGTGTCTAAAATTAGTTTGATCTTGAGTCAAGCTATAAATTTAATTCCTATGCTAATAGTGTTATCCGCTATCCAAACTTACAACTATATGTAGTGTTTGTAATTTTTTCGATACAATAGATATTTTCGTAGAAATGTCGGAAAAATCAGAGAACGATATGGAAAAGGCTAAACTTCACCCTATATCGGAGAAATTCTTATATTTTGGCTAAAATCGACAGATTTCGTCAATATTTCTGGCACATAGGTTAAATATCGACAAACTTCCTTATGACATTGTCCAAAAAACAATGAAGGGTATTTGGATAAAAAATGGAAATCCTGGAAATCGACCAATTGGATATCATAATCACATAAACGTCTAATTAGCAACATGCATATGGGACATAAATAAGCAACAGGCTCATTATACCTAAAAGGAACGTAAATATATCTAATGCATGAATCGGTTATCACATGTTTCTTTCCTTTGTATACACAGATAATATTTGTTTTCTGTCATTTGATGGAAAATGCTTTAGTTGGTTTATGGTGATCATGTTTTTTCAAGGTGCAGATCACCTCAAAGCCTATGCAAATGAGTCGATTTGGATTTCTGGCAAAAGCAGTTTAGGGTTTTTTGGAAAGACCCTTTTCTCTAACATTTTAATGTGCCGCTTCAGCTTTGTTTTCATGAATTTGTACATACAATCATGTCAAGGTCCATGCTAGTTGGGACGTCTAGTTTGTTTCGGATGAGAATGATGAGTGGGTTCTTCTGATTGCTCCAGTGATCATCACTAACATAGAATTGCAATTGAAATACGTGTTTCACCTTCTGTTTTTTGTGCCCATCATACTCCAGATCTGGACCCAATTTTCTGGCTTAGGTTTTCAAGCTGACTGAATGTAGAACAAATTTGGGGTTGTCGTCTGTCAAAGGGAAAAGAAGATAACTTTATGCCCGAAAGGATTGGTCCGTTGGATTGTTACTAAATAGTGTTAAAGTCGAACGATGCACAACAATTTATTGCTTATAGTTTGTTTCCCTTGCCTGCATACATCACCATCATTTCCGGGCAGTCTGACCTTTTTTTTGGTACGACCATGCAGTCTGACTTTATTGATTCGGATTTTCTTTATTGAAAATATAACTTTAGCTTTTAAAACTTAATTTTCTTCACATAAGATTCGACATAAGTTTTTTATTTGAATAAAACTTATTGACTAGATTCCACATCAGCAAATTCATTAATTACGTTTGACTTCACACATTTAAAACTTTTGAATGCCTAAAATACCCCTATTGGATTTTTTTTATTTTTTATAAACCCCATTTGGAAGTTTGATATACTTAATTAATGTCATGCAGATTTTGAGGAAGAATTAATGATTGTACAAAAAAAAAAAACATTAATGTTATAAATTCATTGCCTAATATATAATAACATAAAACATGTCTAATATGCCACTCAATACTAAAGTCTGGTGGCATTCATTTTCATTTAGAAGTGTCTTAGGTTCGAATCTCGTTGATGGCAAATTCAATATCAAATTAGGCTACCATTGTGTGGCTTAGCCAAACTCCCCTCCCCTTAGTATAAAAATATCCATATGTACTAAAAAAAACATGTCTAATATATGTTATTATTGTGATAGCCCGTCCCGAAATATTTTATCGATGGTGTGAAAAGATGAAATTGCCCTTAGACGTTTTGTGTGGTTGTGTGGTTTAAGTTTAGAAGTGAGCCAATACATTAAGTCCCTAATATTTTGGAACCAATCAGGACTTAAAGTTATTATTGTTTTGTTGTTGTTTGGAAGCCCAAATTTGGACCACACACACACCTTCACTCTCGTTGACCCTCTCTCTCTCTCCTCCCTCTCGATTTCTGCTATTGTCTGTACAAGTTGTACGAACAACATTTGAACCCACACTCCCAGTCATGGATCGAGGTTTTAGGAGCCATATTCGTACTCCTTGCAAGCTCCTGAGTACATCTATACCATTTTTAGGACGTGAAGCCGTCGGAAAACCCGAAAACCATAACCTCCGATTTGAGGTACTGTTCATGCACACGTAAATGTGGAGTTTTTGGAAGATTCTTAACTTATAGGAAGCTTTAGAACACTCTCACGAAGCTCGGAGAAGAAAGTTGAGGCGTTTTGGACGTCAAGAAGCTCGAGTTGCAGAGTTGGCCGGTTTTCTCGAATTTCTCCGGCGAGATTCTGTTGTTTTTAGGTTCCAAAAGAGGTAAGATCATGTTCCCCTCGTTTAGGGCTTCAATTTGGTATAAAATTCATGAATTTTGGTGTTGAAACGATAGAGATATTAAAGTTTTAAAATTTCCCAGTTTCCGACGAAAGTAGCAGTGGCCGGCGTTGAGCTCCGGCGACCCAAGGAAGAAGACAGAGAATATTCTATCAAAGTTGACGGAATATTCTAACGGCGTCAGGTTAGTTTAACGGAATATGCTTGTTTTTGACGGAATATTCCTTACAGAGTTAACTGTTACCGTTAGGCGTGCCAGGCACGTGGCGGCGCGTGGGGGCGCGTGGCTGCTCGTGGGTGGACGAAATTTTTTTCTAAAAATATGGGGATGTTCCTGAGGTTAAGTAGGTCTCAGTGGTATATTCAAATACCCCATTTGAGCAATGTTTGAGAAGTTATTAGCTAGTTTCGTTTATGTGTTTTATTATCGTTTATATAGTTGTTTCGCATATAGGTGAGACCTATCTTGAGGACGAGCGCCATCAATCGAGGTTCGAGGGCTACAACCCTTCGACATACGAGTGAGTGGGCTTTTGTTTTCCGTATATACCTATATATTGAGTTTTTCCCAAAAAATGAAACTAAATGGTTATATGTTTTGAAATGCCATGCAAAGTATCTGCCTATTTTAATTATGCATTAGTAGTTGCATATAATTATGATTGGTGCTGTGGACGCACAGGTAAGTTCATAGATTAAAGTTATGAGATTTCTTTAATTATGCGAGATATGATGTGATGTTTTGAGCTCATAAACCTGCACCCCAATGTTAGTGCTCCCGCCCAGAGTTAGGGCATAGTCATTCACGTGATGTTCACCTCCCGCACCATATGCTCGCCTTGGATCCAAGTTAGGTGCACAGGCTTGTCGTACAGACCACTATAGGTGGTTCTGACTTGTAGGTAGCCCGCAATTATTCGCACAATCTTCACGTGATCGTAGCACTACATCATATTTATTTTACACCTAGCCTTATCGTATAGACCACTTTAGGTGGTTTTGACTAGTGTGCAGTGATATTTGATATGATTGAGACTGATTATGAGCTATAGACTCAGCTATGTAGTTCACGTTAGGTGGACCTAGCTGATATGATATCTGGCATTTATATATGTTAACTGGATTACTTGTGGCATTTCATTGTGATACTTTGGCATGGTATACTTCTATGGATTTTCATCCTGAGCATGATTTCTGATATGGCATATATTATATTTTATGGGAAATTATACAGGTTTTACAGCGAGGGGTTAGAACTTTTGAGAAATGAAATGATTTTGAAAAGCTTTGTTTTTGCCCACTCACACTTTCTATTTTGCGCCCTTCCAGGTTTTAGGTAGAAGTGCTTTGGTGGCTATGAGGATTTCCGGAGGTTCTGATAGATTTCACCAAATGTAGGATCACCTTTGGGTGTTGTTTAATTAATACTTGTTCTATCGGACTGCATTTAGGCTACTTATGCTCTGGTTGTGTTTTTCACACTTATTCTCGCACTAGCACATTTTCTTAGCTAGTATTGCTGGAAGCTTGGTTTTTATTTATTCGTATTTCTCTATATCAATCTTGCTTCCGCACTGTGCACATGGTTACGTCACTCTCACGTGACGGCCAGCACGCCCTAATCTAGGTTGGGGTGTGTCAATTATACATGCTTAATTAAGTCAATAAAATTATATTTTACATATTAATGTAGATAAATTATTTCTCACACACACACATATATATATATATATATATATATATATATATATATAAATACCTGATATATGTAAAATTCATGCAAAATAATTTACTTACAAAAAAAAAACACATTTGATTCAAATAGTGCACCTACTATTAAAATTTAAAAATGTTAGATTGCTTAAAAAAATAATAATTTACCCAATATATGTAAAATACATGAAAAATAATTTACCTACGTAATAACAAACTCAATATATGCAAAATACAAGCAAAATAATTTACCTACATAATAAAACAATATTTATTTTATTTAATACTAATTTACCTATTATATATACATATAAAAATAAAATGTTCCATATATATATATATATATATGATATTGATACATACAAAATAAAATACCTATATAACAAAAGAATGCTATTTGATTCAAAATTAATTTACTTACAAAATAAAGCAAGGTTATTTGATTCGAAGTTAATTTACCTATTATTTGTACATATATCTTATAATAATAAAATGTGTCAAATATATGTAATAATATATGAAAAATAAGTTACCTACAAAATAAAAGAATGTTATTTGATTCATTAATAATTTACCTACAAAATATATATTATTTGCTAATCATAAATTTACATATAGGTAAATTAATTACATATAATATTTTTTAACATATATGTTAGTACTGTGCATATATATATATATTTGAACGTATAGTAGTACATATTGGTAAATTAAATATGGGGCTTTTTCAAATTTGGATTTTACTTGGATGTTTATAATTAGGTGAGTTTTTATCTAGGGAATAAGAGTTGCAAGGGTTTATATCTAAAGAACTATACGTGTACTTTTATGTCATTAGAAATGTACCAAAGCAATTGAGCTTCAAATTGCAAAAGAATCTGCAAGGGAAATATAATAAAGTCAGACTATATGTTATGCCTATATATAATAAAGTCGGACTATAACACAGTCAGACTGCATGTCATGTTCTTTTGTTAACCTGCTCATTACTCTAATGATTTGTGTAGTGGTTTTTTTTCTCTAGCTCGATCGGTTTAACATTAAGGAAATTACTTTAAACATGGCGAAGGCGAATTACGATGACTTGGAAGAATGAACTGAAACAGAAAATTAGAATAGCACTGCCAACCTCACTACATGCTAAAGAAGGCAATAGCAGCACCACTAAGTTGAGCCACATGCATGTGACTGTATCTAATGCTTCAATTTTTGTACTGTGTCCATGCATTTCTCTACCTTTTGTGCTTAAGGTCTCTCTTCTTTGTAGAGGAAAATATGCGGTTGTACGAACAAACATAAAATTATTCATATATAATATACGATATGTTCTCTATGGTGACTGGATTCGTAAATTATGGTCAACAAACAGTATGAGCATAGAGAAATCTACCTTTCCCGTTCCCTCTTTTTCAAATCATTCTTTTGCCTGTTGTTGTTGGAATCATAGGAAGGCTAGGGGCCCCTGTATCTTCCCTAATTTAAGCAAGCAATACAAGGCAGAGTACAGCCTAGCTCCGGATGCTAGTTCAGAATTTTGATAGAAGGTTTCCCGTTTAGAACCGTGGGCCCAGGGGGGGGGGGTGGGGTGGGAATTGTGTTGATTCTGGGGTATGTTATAGAAAGGGAAGGGAAAGGGTAGGACTTCGAATGGCAAAGAGAGGCAGCTTGGCAGGGAAGGAATGGGAAATCGTCGAGTATGACTTTTTTGTTGGCGAAACAAAGGGCTAAATTGATTTCTTTTCGGGAATGATTCATCATTCACGAAGGCATCTTTTGAGAGGCATTTCCAAAACCACCCCACCCCCACCACACCCGCACCAACACCCCCCCACCCCCCCACCGCCCAACATTGAAATCTCTGATGTGTTCAGTGGGTTGCGAATAGTCTAAGTTCTGTAAAACTAATATCCAATGGTGACTGTTCGGTGGTTGAGTAATTTCAGTTCACTTTCATTATGCTTGATTATTTTATCTTTATTTCACTGTATTATATTATTATTGACTACTATAAAATTGGGGAGAAGTTAACTATCCCCAATTCCTGACAAGTGAAAACATAAAACACGTCCTGCGGACCTTTTTCTATTGCTAATTTGCTATCTCGAAAAGGAGGACAGAAATCAAATCCTAACGGGTTTTATTTCTCAGTGCACATAACATATACAAGCTTGAATGCTGAAAGTTGTGTAAATCACATATACAGATTGACCAAATGCATCAAGAGGAGCACAGTCACAGTTTTTAGCAACTTGATTAGTGTGTCTCGTGATGAGCCACTGCTTCCACTTCGGTGTGTCGGGTGAAAAGCCGTAGAGAAATTCACCGGAGATGAGCCTGAAAATAAATACAACATTAGTGAGTATTTACCATAAACTCAACATACAAAAAAGTGTGTATGGGAAGCAAATTAGAAACGAAAAGAGTAGTTTAATTAGACTTACAATTGTAATTAGCCCATCCAAGTTGTCGACGGGCTAAATCATATACCACAATCTTATCTATCAGAACAAGATCTGTAATCCAAGTTACAAAACAAGTATAATAATAGTAAGAGTAAAGACAATAAATACTGGAACATTTTGCAGAATTTTTTAATAGTGTTGAGGCCTAACCTCCTAACACTGTGAAGCCTCGGCTTGCTTCCTGAGTTTTCTTGAAACCTAGACACCACATAGCAGCACCAACCTGTAACCAATAGAATAGAGCAAACTATTTAATTTACCATTCCATACATCATTAGTACAATAATATTCATTTGCTTCGAGCAAATAGCATCTATTTTTTCTTTTTTGGTTAGGAAACCTTACATGAGATCCTGAATATAGCAGGTAGTCTTGTGGTGTCAAAGTCATTGACGCAGCAGCTGCAAAGTTGAGTGTGACCGAAGGAAATGACTTCCCCAAACTGAAAGGTTAATGGAAATACATTATGTCATTGCGTTTTCTTTTAGAGAGTGACTATATGTGGGAAAAAAAGAGAACTAACCTGGTGTAGATCAGATAACATTGTGACTTTCCAGAAATGATGGGAGACACAAAGTTGGAAGCCGAAGTTATCTGAACAAACAACAAACACAAATTCAGTTTCGAACAAAGAATAGCGATTGCACAACCACGTACTCAAGAATGAGAGGGAAATGATATAAAGGAAAGAAAAAAAAAGAATAGCAAGTGACAATAGCAATCAAACAAAGTAAACAAACATACCGCACGAACAAGAGGTTCATATGCATCTTCTACAAAATATGCCAATGTGGTTCCAATGTCAACAAAAGTAACTCGGTCATCTGATGTTCTGAAAGCTGCTGGATCAATGGGCAAGATTTGCACATTGACTGCAATGCTTTCAAGGTTGATTGCATAATAAGACTTTCTGAAATAGAAATTAAAACTAGTTATATTAACTCCAAAAGATGAAATATTCATCAAAATTTCCAATTTAACAAAAAGTTCAAGGATAGAGTGCTTACTTGGGGACAAGGGGAGTATACACAATACTCCGCTCCAAAATCTCCCCCAGTACATGTATACCTCCACCATCGCCATCTCCCTTTAAACAGTGGGAGAAGACATTCGGAGTTATCCCTCGAGAGGATAACTGTGATACGACAGACAATGGGCCTTGGCTTAATCCCAATATCCCATTGAGTGAAAGGTTGGCATTAGCCAAAAGACCGGACACCGTGGTAGAACAGCTGATTCAGAATATATCAAGGAAATAATGTTCACAACATCATCGTCTTTTGCTATACTATCTATGTGAAAACTGCTAGCTACGTGGCAACACTACCAGGCAAAGTACACTAAATAAAGTATACCTCAATTTAGCATTAATTCTAACAATTAAGCTCCAATAAAGAGATGCTGAGCATTTTCAATTTGAGCCAATTAGTAATAAACAGATGCTATGAAATTTTATTATTTATTTTACTCACCCGAAAATAATGGGTGTTGAAGATCCATGTGCACCTTGGGAGTGCACTGGAATCATATCAAGAGAAAACTCATCTGATACGAAATAACCGGTGGTTTCTGCTCCGCCCATATACGGAATACTATACTCACACTTGTTGCTCTCGTCAGAGCAATGTTTGCACCTTTGGTCCGAACAAGGGAGCATTCCCGCAGTAGAGGAATTGTCATAGTCATAGAGACTAATTGGAGTCTGTTAAACATGTTAAAGTGCACTTAGGAAAACGAAATAACAGAGAAGATTAGCATTGAAACAAAACTCCGGTAAACATATACGTAGTCCGTCATGACCTCAATCCAAACAATAAATTACACTTCAATACTATTAACTAAGAGAAACATGAAGCAAGAAAATGAAAGGCTTTGTATTCAGTAAAAATGAAATCAGGAATCTTTACAAATCAAATGAGCTGCAGAGCTATTTATACAACTAGAATCTAAGCTTTTGTTAGCTCGGAAGCCTTTAACTAATTATGTAACCTCTCCTAACTAACACTTGCAACCACTCTAACGATCTGAACCAGTTACATAAGGCCATATACAAATAATCACTTATCACTACCCCCCACCCCGCTGAAAAACAAATCTCAAATGGGGAACCCCAGTTTTGAGATTAGCACATTGTCTCACAAACACAGGACTATGCAATCCCTTTGTTAGAATGTCTGCAACCTGTGGGCATGTACTGAACAATACTATCATCCTTCTGAAGGTTACGGCTGAACATGATTTGTGGACAGATCCATTTGTGAAGACAATGGACAATCTGGAAGATTTCTTAACTGGTTCTGATTGTGGGAATTGGACATATCGAACAGCACGCGAAAAACGACCTCTACTTTTAGACCCACAAAAGGTGGCTCTGCTAAACAGAGGACTACGAAGTCCCAACATCTCCGTAGACTTTTGATGGAAGTTCACCAAAACAGCTGCTATATATAGGAGTTGTACACATTGAAATGGAGCCTGTTGATTTCTGGACTGAGAGCTGGATGCGTTTGTGGACTGAGAAGGAAGGGGTCTCAGGGACTATCCGACAACACCATAAGCATTAGGCATTGAAACTAGAGCTTGGGGTTGAGTATAAACAGGAGCATTAGGCATGTAGCTTGCATGAGGTGGAATCATATTCATAGCAGAAAATAATTCGAAGAGACCATGTGCTTTCATCATGGAGCGGCTTCAAGAAACTTTATTCCAGAAAACCAAAACCAAACAAATGAATGCAGGGATTACCCTTCGTGGGATTTACCTGCTCCGGATTACTCTTTGTGAGATTTACCCTTTGAGAAAATGAAAAGAATAAAACAGGAATAGGAAGTAAGAGAATGAAAGGCTTTGTGTTCAGTAAAATGAAATCAGGAATCGTTATAAATCAAACGAGCTATTTATACAACTAGAGTGTAAGCTTGCTTAGCTAACAAGTCATACGCCCTTTGTAACCTCTTCGCAAACACTTCTAACACTCTAACGACCTGGACCAGTTGCATAAGGCAATATACAACCAACCACTGAGGACACTAGCCAATAAATACACCAATATCTACGACAATAGACAATTAATTTTGTACCAGTCCGAAAATCTCTCTAAACTGTTGTAGCAGAGATTTGAACTGGCAAAGTTTAAAAACTTAAAAAAAATTGCATGCAACGAAAGAAAAACAAAATAAAAACTTACCCCAAGTCCAGTAAATCTAGGGCATACATTGCAGGAACTGCAGGAAACCCAAAACACCTCACTGCCCGTGTCAATCAACACATAGAACTCTCTAGGTGGAGAGCCTATTTTCACTTTCGTTAAATAGATCCTAGATTCATAAAATCATCCAAGAAAATTTGTCATTGACTTTCTATACAATTAAAATTTTGGTAAAACCTAATTAGAGACTAAAATAGAAGAGAAATACGATTCGAGCGGGGCCTATCGCTCGGACCCCCTCCTGCGCAATCGCCCACATGAGCTAGACTTCATCGCTGGGGCTATTGACTCCTGTTCTCTCTAGGGTCGACCCTGAGGGTAGCCTAAGTAGGCGCCCGCCTAGGGCCCCCACTTCGGAAAGGCCCTCAAAATTTTTTTATATCTTGTAATTAACATATAAATACAAAAAAAAAGTAAGAAATATCATAATTTATTTGTTAGTGCAATGGAAATGTTGCCTTCATTTTTCTTTGGGGTGTTGAGTTCGAAACACGAAGCTGCCTTTCAATCATTAGATTTTTCTTGATTTTTCTTGTTTTTCAAATTTACTATCAATCCATCTGTCCAAATGCATATAAAGTTATAAAACTCAAGTCTCTTTGCAATCTTTTTTCTTTCAACTTCTCATTCTCTCCATTTCTATCGAATGTTTAAACTAACTTCTCATTCTCTTCATTTCTATTGAATGTTTAAACCAACTATCATATGGTCTTAAAGATTGTACTTTTAGGTAATCAAAACTTTGAATTTTATATTTTTCTTTTCAATAACTTTTTATTCAATGGATTATTTTAATATTCAATTCGTTAGTGTGATGTTAATTTTAGAAGAAAAAAAACACAAGAGAAACACTTGGCGTTGAATTTATTATACTCGTCAATCAAGTTTTATTGTTATTTACTCTCTTGATCATCAAGTTTTATTATTCTTCACTCTCAATCTTAAACTCATGATTGCAAACATTTAGTACATTTGTGTCTAAAAACGTGAATCGTATAATGTTTAAATAATGTTTCTATATTTATCTTCTTTTTATATTAATTTTTAATGATATTTGATGTGAAAATAGAACTTTTTATGTATTTAGCAAATTCATTTTTATACAAATCAATATACAAAGAACTGGAGATCAAAGAATTTTAAGACCCCATTTCGAAAGCTCGCCTAGGGCCTCCAAATTCTCAAGGCCTGCCCTGGTTCTCTCGCCGAACCATCGGGCTACTCCCCCCTGTGGAGTTGCTCTAACATAGAATTGCAATAGAAATACGTGTTTCACCTTCTTTTTTTGTGCTCATCAAGGTTATTGATGAATGTAATATATTTTTGTTTTACTAGTCTGAACATAGATACATCGTTTTATCCCGTTAGTTTTCACCTATAGTTCAGTGATTTAATTAACAAATTCAGGTACGAATATACTCCAGATCTGTACCCAATTTTCTGGCTTAGGTTTTCAAGCTGACTGAATGTAGAACAAATTTGGGGTTGTCGTCTGTCAAGGAGAAAAGGAGATAACTTTATGCCTGAAAGGATTGGTCCGTTGGATTGTTACTAAATAGTGTTAAAGTCGAACGATGCACAACAATTTATTGCTTATAGTTTGTTTCCGTTGCCTGCATACATCACCATCATTTCCGGGCAGTCCGACTTTTTTTTGGGTACAATCATGCAATCTGACTTTATTGATTCAGATTTTCTTTATTGAAAATATAATTTTAGCTCTTAAAACTTAATTTTCTCTACATAAAACTCGACATAAGTTTTTTACTTGAATAAAACTTATTGACTAGATTCCACATTAGCAAATTCATTAATTATGTTTGATTTCACATATTTAAAAATTTCAAATGCGTAAAATACCCCTATTGGATTTTTATTTTTATTTTTTTGATAAACCTTATTTGGAAGTTTGATGTACTTAATTAATGTCATGCAGATTGAAGAATTAATGATTTTACAAAAAAAAAAAACATTAATGTTATAAATTCATTGCCTAATATATAATAACATAAAACATGTCTAATATGTCACTCAGTACTAAGGTCTGGTGGCATTCATGTTCATTTAGAAGTGAGAGGTCTTAGGTTCGAATCTTGTGGATGGCGAATTCGATATCAAATTAGACTACCCATCATGTGACATAGCCAAACTCCCATTCCCTTAGTATAAAAATATCGATGTACTAAAAAAAAACATGTCTAATATATGTTAGTATACATGCTTAATTAAGTCAATTAAATTTTATTGTACATTTTAATGTAGATAAAGTATTTCACATACACATTTATACATATACATATAGGAATCCTTTAACAAGACGGATCCCTATTTACAAGACGGATCCCTATTTTTCTAAAAAAATGGGGACTCCCTCTTGACCTTTGGATTTGACTTTGATGAAATTGTGCGGTTGAGATTGTGTGGCCTGTGATTTAATCTCAACCACACAATTTCATTTTTTTAAAAAAAAATGGGGATCCCTCTTGTAAAATACATGAAAAATAATAATTTACCCAATATATGTAAAATACATGAAAAATAATTTACCTACATAATAACAAACTCAATATATGCAAAATACAAGCAAAATAATAATTTACCTACACAATAAAAAAATATTTATTTTATTTAATACTAATTTACCTAGTATATATACATATAAAAATAAAATGTGCCAACTATATATATATATATATATATATATATATATATATGATATTGATACCTACAAAATAAAATACCTATATAACAAAAGAATGCTATTTGATTCAAAATTAATTTACTTACAAAATAAAGCAAGGTTATTTGATTCGAAGTTAATTTACCTATTATTTGTACATATATCTTATAATAATAACATGTGTCAAATATATGTAATAATATATGAAAAATAAGTTACCTACAAAATAAAAGAATGTTATTTGATTCATTATTAATTTACCTACAAATATATATTATTTGCTAATCATAAATTTACATATAGGTAAATTAATTACATATAATTTTTTTTAACATATATGTTAGTACTGTGCATATATATTTGAATAGTCAAAGTTCTGTAAAACTAATATCCAATGGTGACTGTTCGGTTGTTGAGTAATTTCAGTTCACTTTCATTATGATTGATTATTTTATCTTTATTTCACTGTATTATATTATTATTGACTACTATAAAATTGGGGAGAAGAAAAGTAAAAGATGGAAGAAAAGTAAAAGATGGAGGAAGGCTAACTATCCCCAATTCCTGACAAGTGAAAACATAAAACACGTCCTGCGGGCCTTTTTCTATTGCTAATTTGCTATCTCGAAAAGGAGGATAGAAATCAAATCCTAAAGGGTTTTATTTCTCAGTGCACCTAACGTATACAAGCTTGAATGCTGAAAGTTGTCTAAATCACATATACTGATTGAACAAATGCATCAAGAGGAGCACAGTCACAGTTTTTAGCAACTTGATTAGTGTCTCCTGATGAGCCACTGCTTCCACTTCGGTGTGTCGGGTGAAAAGCCGTAGAGAAATTCACTGGAGATGAGCCTGAAAAGAAATACAACATTAGTGAGTATCTACCATAAACTCGACATACAAAAAAGTGTCTATGGGAAGGAAATTAGAAACGAAAAGAGTAGTTTAATTAGACTTACAATTGTAATTAGCCCATCCAAGTTGTTGACGGGCTAAATCATATACCACAATCTTATCTCTCAGAACAAGATCTGTAATCCAAGTTACAAAACAAGTATAATAATAGTAAGAGTAGACAATAAATACTGGAACATTTTACTGAAATTTTTAATAGTGTTGAGGCCTAACCTCCTAACACTGTGAAGCCTCGGCTTGCCTCTTGAGTTTTCTTGAAGCCTAGACACCACATAGCAGCACCAACCTGTAACCAATAGAATAGAACAAACTATTTAACTTACCATTCCATACATCATTAGTACAATAATATTCATTTGCTGTGAACAAATAGCATCTTTTCTTTTCTTTTTTGGTTAGGAAACCTTACATGAGATCCTGAATATAGCAGGTAGTCTTGTGGTGTCAAAGTCATTGACGCAGCAGCTGCAAAGTTGAGTGTGACCGAAGGAAATGACTTCCCCAAACTGAAAGGTTAATGGAAATACATTATGTCATTGCGTTTTTTTTTAGAGAGTGACTATATGTGAGAAAAAGAGAAAACTAACCTGGTGTAGATCAAATAACATTGTGACTCTCCTGAAATGATGGGAGACACAAAGTTGGAAGCCGAAGTTATCTAAACAAACAACCAACACAAAATCAGTTTCGAACAAAGAATAGAGATTGCACAACCACATACTCAAGAATGAGAGGGAAATTATATAAAAGAAAAAAAAAAAAAAAAGAATAGCAAGTGACAATGGCAATCAAACAAAGTAAACAAACATACCGCACGAACAAGAGGTTCATATGCCTCTTCTACAAAATATGTCAAGGTGGTTCCAATGTCAACAAAGGTAACTCGGTCATCTGATGTTCTGAAAGCTGCTGGATCAATAGACAAGATTTGCCCATTGACTGCAATGCTTTCAAGGTTGATTGCATAATAAGACTTTCTGAAATAGAAATTAAAACTAGTTATATTAACTCCAAAAGATGAAATATTCATCAAAATTTCCAAATAAACAAAAAAGTTCAAGGATAGAGTGCTTACTTGGGGACAAGGGGAGTATACACAATACTCCGCTCCAAAATCTCCCCCAGTACAAGTATACCTCCACCATCGCCATCTCCCTTTAAACAGTGGGAGAAGACATTCGGAGTTATCCCTCGAGAGGATAACTGTGATACGACAGACAATGGGCCTTGGCTTAATCCCAATATCCCATTGAGTGAAAGCTCGGTCTTAGCCAAATTACCGGACACTGTGGTAGAACAGCTGATTCAGAAAATATCAAGGAAATAATGTTCACAACATCTTCGTCTTTTGCTATACTATCTATGTGGCAACTACTAGCTATGTGGCAACACTACCAGGCAAACTACACTAAATAAAGTATACCTCAATCTAGCATTAATTCTAACAATTAAGCTATAATAAAGAGATGCTGAGCATTTTCAATTTGAGTCAAGACGCTATGAAATTTTATTATTTATTTAACTCACCCGAAAATAATGGGTGTTGAAGATCCATGTCCAACTTGGGAGTGCACCAGAATCATATCAAGAGAAAACTCATCTGATACGAAATAACCGGTGGTTTCTGCCCCGCCCATATACGGAATACTATACTCACACTGGTTGCTCTCGTCAGAGCAATGTTTGCACCTTTGGTCCGAACAAGGGAGCAGTCCCACAGTAGAGGAATTGTCATAGTCATAGAGACTAATTGGAGTCTGTTAAACATGTTAAAGTGCACTTAGGAAAACGAAATAACAGAGAAGATTAGCATTGAAGCAAAACTCCGGTAAACATATACATAGTCAGTCATGACCTCAATCCAAACAATAAATTACACTTCAATACTATTAACTATATTGAAGGATTTGAGAAAATGAAGAAGAAAAGAAGGAACATGAAGCAAGAAAATGAAAGGCTTTGTATTGAGTAAAAAGAAATCAGGAAGCTTTACAAATGAGCTGCAGAGCTATTTATTCAACTAGAATCTAAGCTTTACTTAGCTCGGAAGCCTTTAACTAATTATGTAACCTCTCCTAACTAACACTTGTAACCATTCTAACGACCTGAACCAGTTATATAAGGCCATATACAAATAATCACTTATCACTACCCCCACCCCCCAGAAAAACAAATCTCATATGGGGAACTCCTGTTTTGAGATTAGCACATTGTCTCACAAACACAGGACTATGCAATCCCTTTGTTAGAATGTCTGCAACCTGTGGGCATGTACTGAACAATACTATCGTCCTTCTGAAGGTTATGGCTGAATATGATGTGTGGACAGATCCATTTGTGAAGACAATGGACAATCTGGAAGATTTCTTAACTGGCTCTGATTGTGGGAATTGGACATATCGAACAGCACGCGAAAAACAACCTCTACTTTTAGACCCACAAAAGGTGCCTCTGCTAAACAGAGGACTATGAAGTCCCAACATCTCTGTAGACTTTTGATGGAATTTCACCAAAACAGCTGCTATATATAGGAGTTGTGCACATTGAAATGGAGCCTGCTAAACAGAGGACTACGAAGTCCCAACATCTCCGTAGACTTTTGATGGAAGTTCACCAAAACAGCTGCTATATATAGGAGTTGTACACATTGAAATGGAGCCTGTTGATTTCTGGACTGAGAGCTGGATGCGTTTGTGGACTGAGAAGGAAGGGGTCTCAGGGACTATCCGACAACACCATAAGCATTAGGCATTGAAACTAGAGCTTGGGGTTGAGTATAAACAGGAGCATTAGGCATGTAGCTTGCATGAGGTGGAATCATATTCATAGCAGAAAATAATTCGAAGAGACCATGTGCTTTCATCATGGAGCGGCTTCAAGAAACTTTATTCCAGAAAACCAAAACCAAACAAATGAATGCAGGGATTACCCTTCGTGGGATTTACCTGCTCCGGATTACTCTTTGTGGGATTTACCCTTTGAGAAAATGAAAAGAATAAAACAGGAATAGGAAGTAAGAGAATGAAAGGCTTTGTGTTCAGTAAAATGAAATCAGGAATCGTTATAAATCAAACGAGCTATTTATACAACTAGAGTGTAAGCTTGCTTAGCTAACAAGTCATACGCCCTTTGTAACCTCTTCGCAAACACTTCTAACACTCTAACGACCTGGACCAGTTGCATAAGGCAATATACAACCAACCACTGAGGACACTAGCCAATAAATACACCAATATCTACGACAATAGACAATTAATTTTGTACCAGTCCGAAAATCTCTCTAAACTGTTGTAGCAGAGATTTGAACTGGCAAAGTTTAAAAACTTAAAAAAAATTGCATGCAACGAAAGAAAAACAAACTAAAAACTTACCCCAAGTCCAGTAAATCTAGGGCATACATTGCAGGAACTGCAGGAAACCCAAAACACCTCACTGCCCGTGTCAATCAACACATAGAACTCTCTAGGTGGAGGGCCTATTTTCACCTTCGTTAAATTGATCCTAGATTCATAAAATCATCCAAGAAAATTTGTCATTGACTTTCTATACAATTAAAACTTTGGTAAAACCTAATTAGAGACTAAAATAGAAGAGAAATATGATATAAGAACTTGCCATATTTATGTCTGAGAAATTTTTTATAAGTTATGTATGGTACTACCTCAAATTGCTATGATTTTCTACAAAATCTAGACAAAAGTTACACGAGTAGAATGTGATAAGGTAGTACTAGTGACACAAATTGCTATAATTATGCCTGTTCCTATGCAATGCCTGTTCCTATGCAACAGCCTACGACATATAGATAGGATCAATTTCCAGCAATCAAATAAGTAAATGTCCTGCGCAGTTTGAAGCAAGAAAAACCTAAAACTGAGATTACCCGTCCGCTAAACCTTACCATACAAAACACAGGATAAAGGATGAAAAGATTACCCGATGGGATAGTGGATATGTTTTGGTAAGGCGACCGACACGTTTACAACACCACCCAAAAACTGGTGGTGCCTGACTGTGTCCTGTGCTTGGAGCTGCTCTACCTCGACATGGTGATTCATTGGAAAGGCTCTATGTAGATGAAAAACATTTCCGGCAGAGACACCAAAGATAGAAAAATCAATCTGAATTGTAGTTAAGTGTCTATGGATGCAGTTACTAAGTGATCATAAAGCTAATTTACTAGTTCCCCATTTGGGTACATGCTCATGTATATCATCTTAATACATGATACATGCAAATAATTTCATATTAGAATTTTTCTGCTTTCCTTACTTCACACAAGCAAATAATTTCATCACGTATACTAGAACATCATGAACTGGTGCCACAGTGCAGGAAAACTGAAGTAAGATCATCTTGTTCGACTCTCAGCTATTGAGTATAATTATCCCCAACAAATTAATATAGAATCAGGAAGACTTAAATCTTTGAGTAAGGTGCCTAATTTCCAAAACCATGGCCACAGAATAAGCCACAACGGCTCCACGAGCTATCAAGATTAAATTTTTAAGAAAGGCGCCTCTCTCAAATGTTTTAAGGGCTTAACAGCCAGACAAGGTACGTGTCAGTAACATATCAATCAAGATGTAAATGTCAGAGAAATACGACTAGCTAGCACAGAAAGCTTGCTCATCCACCAAATTAAACTGATCAAAAAGAGCAATAGGACGTCGTTCATGTTCACCAAACAAGAAAAGTCCAGATTGCATTTCAAGCATGCATGTTCTCAAATACCTGACAATGTACAGATTCTGCAACTCCATTTTCTCTATGCGAGAAGCGGACTACCACCTCCCGGCTTCCATCTGGACTGGTGACTAGATTTGCATTATAATTCCTTTCGGTAGTTGGCATTAGTTGCTTTTTTAAAGCATAGAGGGGCTTGTTGGATGTTGGACCATAATCCAATGGTTAATAGGTCTACACAGTTAATTTAAGGATTGTTTGGAATATAAATAAGATTAGGATTTAGTTAATAGCTATAGCTTGTACCCCAAGTAAAGTTAATATGTTTCGGATTTCCTTGGGGAAAAGGGCTCCTAATTCTATCCTATTTGGAATGAGATTTGGTGTATCAATTATCCTTGGATTGCAGGGAATTCTAATGACATTATTATGGGAAGATTCATTAGGGTTAAGTTCATATAAATACAAGGCTAAGGTCCCTGCTCACAACACACAGAAAACTCATATAAACGCCCCATTAGTTCGAGTATACATGAGCGTTGAGTGTGCAGAAGACTTTGGTCAACTAACACATTATTCCGCAGGATTCCAATATGATTTCCACCAAAGGAGAAGTCCATGGTTGAGCCTATTCCTCACAGTTCTATCAAAGATGGTTGATCTTTCCTACATGCCATGTTGACTTCGAGTACTTTATCAATTGAGCATAATTTATGAATTCTTTTAGGTTAGTGTTTTTAGTTGTTTATCAAATATATAAAGTCCAACAGTTGGTATCAGAGCAGGTCATAATACAACTAAAGACCTACTCGGTAAACCCTAAAAATTGATGTCTTGAATCGATGACATGTTTTAAGTTTTGCTCAATTTCCATACTCATGTTTCACGGCAAAAAGAAATTGGTTTACTATGTGAATTGTGTTGTAACCTAAATTTCATATTGAAATTTGAGATAGCTATATATATTAAAACTTGTCCTTTGACTTGAAGGAATATTACAGACTATTAATTGATATTGCATCCTGTTTCGATTTCATTATCCTATTGGGTTTATACATGTTTATTAGCTTTATCACAACTACCTTAATTAATTGAGTCTCCTATGTGGTTGTGGACATAAAATTTGGGATGTTAAAATTAGAAAGATATGAAAAAGGCATTAAGTATATTCGTCATGATTTGGAAGTTTTTGGAGTTGGCATATGTATGTATTCAATGGCATGATGGCAAACTTTTTTTTAGCCACATACATATTTCGGCAAAAGGTGAACATGGTTCTAAAGTTATAAACCTATTAGTTTCCTTTTTTATTTTTGTCAACACATAGAATTTCGGGAATCGCATATGGCATATATAACGTGTATTTTATCATGTTTGTTTGGTTGAAGCCTAAACCCTAATAAATATAACAGATATATGTGTGTGTGTGTATGACTACAAGAGAGATGGAAAATCAGTTTTGGAAGCGATGGTGATATCCCAAAAGATTTGATATTATACAATGTCTGAAAAGAAAATAATTTTTAGAATTTTGGTAGCAAAATTCCAAGCATTAAGAAGGGTAATGTCGGTCCCACCTCAGATTATTTTCGTACGACCTTATTAGTTTTATCATCTTTTAAGGTTATTGCATAATTTTTTGGCAACATAGAGAATTTAAGGATGTTAATAAGCATTAAGAATATGTGGCAACCCACAATTTGCTTTAACATATGGTTTTGACTTGGTTTCCTTGTTCAAGTTTTTTGATAAATTACTTTCTGGAGATTCTGGGTACTACTAATGTAAATTATGTTTGTTCTTGGTTAGTTCACATCTATTGTAAGTCTTAATATCTGTATAAATATATGAAAATCTGATACCATGAAAGTGGTAATTTAAAGTGATTTTGATTACCTTTTATTCATTAAGTTTCTGTTATATGCTGTCAGTGGTATTTGTAGCCCTGCAATTCATATGCACATATGTAAATCTCATGTTTGTCTACAGTGATATACATTATTTTTTAGGCATGATAAGTCCGGATTGCATTCGGTGAGGTATGCATATGGTTAATCCATGTCTATTTCAATGGATTTTAATTTAAAGGTCATAGCTTTGGTATTATGAGATTAATTAGCTGTTGAGACAATAGTATGCAGACTATATTATTGATTGAATACCATAGATACGTATTGCTGCTGAAATTGGCTAAAGAGGGAACAACCTCGTTAAGAACATTAGAGGACACCTCTGATCATGAAGCTTGTGTATATCACATATGTGATGGTCTTGAAGCAGTGTATGAGACAACTATTATCGCAAAGCATGTGAATTCATAAGTTTAAATGTAAGTACATCCTTACAATCTGTCTAAATCACATTTGTTTCATGAATATATATTATTGTTGTATTAGCATGCTAGTTGAAACATATGACTAAATGCATGTTAAAAGGGGTACCTTACAAAATCAAGGAATATATCGTATTCAACTCATGAGTTCAATCTGAAATAAGACATATATCATGATTTAATTTTTTCTTCAAGCTCACTGCTACATAGATTTTGTTTGCAATTTTCTTTTATAAAACTAGTATCTTTTCTTACTTTATTAATATGCTACTGCATGCTCAATCTCTATTTGGACTAGTTAACGTTTTCAAATTAATATATATGATCAAACCGAAAATAATTGATATGAATAACTAAAACTGGAAAAATCATTCATATATGTCAATATTTGGTTGCCTAATATTTTGCATAATTCATGCTAGAATTGCTTTCAGTTTTTCAATTCTATAGCAAGCTATTTTTCTTATCATGCATATATGGAACTAATGCATGGTTCAGATCCTAGATGAAATTAGCTTCACATGTTTTAAAATATTAGGTAATTAAAACCGAAAAATTGTATGTTTTCTCTAAATAAGCATGCTCTTCGTTGAAATTTTTTATTATTAAGACATGCTAAAAGTTATCATAGGATCAATGTTTTTGAGATGTTCTTGGGCGAATGGGACACAACAAATCCGTTCCATTGATTCAAGGGCTGCTAAAAATTCAAAGTTTAGTTGATCAAATTGCATTAGTAGTCATAACAATATGACTTATCCCCAAACAAAGGTGTGACTAGTCTTATTGGTTCAATTACTAGTGGCTTAGTGTAAAGTATGGATTATGTGAAGCTTGTGATAACTGATTGCCAAACAAAGGTGGATAGTTTTCATGTCTATATTTTGCTCACATGATTTATATTTTAACATTAAAAACTGATTAAGCTTCAACCAAACAAAGGTGCGAGTTGTTTCAGTCGTAAAGTCTATGGGGCATTTGTTCATTTGTGAATATAAAGTCATAATAGCTCTATATGTAAATGTGCCCCCTTAAATCCCATACTGGGATAGACAATGGTGATGCTACGTGAGGACGAGAAGTGGCAGCCGCCCCTCCCCTCGTCGAAAAACAAGCCTAGGAGCGCTGGTTCAGCCCCTTCGCTCTTGTCGGAAATGAGAATTCTTGCTCCAGTGATCTGGTTTCTGCTATTGTGCGCAGCAGGACTAGGTTTTTATTTTTTATTTTTTATTTTTTTTTAAAGATTTTGGAGAACAAAATCTGGAATAAAAGTAGTTGATTTATATTTTAACATTAAAAACTGATTAAGCTTCAAC
Source organism: Heteromeles arbutifolia (assembly GCA_024362995.1). Classification (NCBI taxonomy): domain Eukaryota; kingdom Viridiplantae; phylum Streptophyta; class Magnoliopsida; order Rosales; family Rosaceae; genus Heteromeles; species Heteromeles arbutifolia. The sequence continues at coordinate 35,465,108 of JANCRC010000007.1, read as the reverse complement.
CAAACAAAGGTGCGAGTTGTTTCAGTTGTAAAGTCTATGGGGTATTTGTTCATTTGTGAATATAAAGTCATAATAGTTCTATATTTAAATGTGCCCCCTTAAATCCCATACTGGGATAGACAATGGCGAAGCTACGTGAGGGCGAGGAGTGGTAGCCGCCCCTCCCCTCGCCGAAAAACACGCCTAGGAGCGCTGGTTCAGCCCCTCCGCTCTTGTCGGAAATGAGAATTCTTGCTTTAGTGATCTGGTTTCTGCTGCTGCGTGCAGCAGGACTAGGTTTTGATTTTTGATTTTATTTTTTATTTTTTTAAGATTTTGGAGTACAAAATCTTGAATAAAAGTAGTTGGTGGATCTATTAAGGGACCTGGGTGGTCCCAGGAGCAACCGGAAGTTCAGATCAATGGCTGTGATACCTCCTTGGACCATCTAAGTCTGGGTATGTGATGGAGGAAAAGAGCAGCGGCGGCTGCTGTGTTATGGCTGTGTGCAGACCAGAAAGAGAAGAAGAAGAAGAAGACTAACCATTTAAGCAAAACGGTGCACTTTTGGTATAGGTTTGAAAGCACCCTCCTAAGCTACGTGGGAGGCTGAAAGCCTCAACATTTGTTATTAAAAATTTTCAAAAAAGCCACATGTTGTGCTTTATACGGTCCACTTCCTAATTAACTATTCAATTTATCAAATTCTAGTTTTGTTTCTTTTCTACACCACCTAATAATCCCCACATTTCCAAAACTTAAGTAAGTGTTATCTTTATTTTGAATAAATAAAATGTTACATTCATGGTAGATTTTCGTTTTTGATAATTTATTATAATTTTTTTTATATTATTTGCACCTTGTTTTGTTAGTTCTTTTATAATGTTTTAGCTTTACCAATTAATATGGTATTTTATTTTGATACATTGATACGGTGGAAAGTATTTCCCGCCATAAATATCATTAAGAGTTCACTCTGCAATAAAATGGGGATTCAATGGTTAAATGATAATTTTGTTGTTCACATTGAGAAATATGTATTTTCTTGTATTGACAATGAAATTATCATGACACGTTTCAAAGTATAATCTTGTCGTGGAGAAATTTAGTCCTTTTAGCTTGTAATGCTGTTTGTACAAAGATTATGAATGAAAAACTGTAATTCATTGTTCAATTATTCAATGTTGCTTTCGTTTAATTTTTCTAGCGCTTTATATTGGGACCACCCGATGTTAAAATCCTAAATCCACCACTAGTTGTAGAGCGGCGAACTTGCGAAGAAGATGAAGGATTATGAGTTTGATATTCCCTATACAAAATGGCGTGGTTTGGCAAAAAACAAAAATCGATTTCATTATGTTGACCATGTGTTTACTTTTTTTCTCTCTTAAAACACTATATTGACCCAGACCCACCACTTCTCTTTCGGTCTTTACCTTTCTGCCCCACTTGTTTGTTTACCTATTTTCCCTTTTTTTTTTTCTCTTCTGACCCCACTCTACCCATTTCTCTCCTCTTTTTTTTATTTTATTCTTGTATGTATTTTTGTTTTCTCTTTAAACACCCCCACTGTCGCATCCCGGCCCGGGCCCCTACCACATCCCGGGCACGCCTCCGCCGTAGCACGATATTGTCCGCTTTGGCTTGTTTGTTTACCAAATTCCCCTCTTTTTTTTTCTCTTCTGACCCCACTTTACCCATTTCTCTCCTCTTTTTTTTTTTTATTCTTGTATGTATTTTTGTTTTCTCTTTAAACACCCCCACTGTCGCATCCCGGCCCGGGCCCCCACCACATCCCAGGCACACCTCCGCCATAGCACGATATTGTCCTCTTTGCGTCCCGACCATTCCCTCACGGTTTTGTTTCTGGGAACTCACACAAGAACTTCCCAGTGGGTCACCCATCATGGGAGTGCTCTCGCGTGCTACTCGCTTAACTTCGGAGTTCCGGTGGAACCCGAAGCCAGTGAGCTCCCAAAAGGCCTTGTGCTAGGTAGAGATGGGAATATACATATAAGGCTCATAGGATTCACTCCGCTGGCGATGTGGGATCTCACAATCCACCCCCCTTAAGGGCCCGACGTCCTCGTCGGCACACACGCGGCCAGGGTTAGGCTCTGATACCAAATTGTCACATCCCGGCCCGGGTTCAACCACTTCACGGGCACGGCTCCGCCGTAGCACGATATTGTCTGCTTTGGGCCTCGACCACGCCCTCACGATTTTGTTTCTGGAAACTCACACGAGAACTACCCAGTGGATCACCCATCATAGGAGTGCTCTCGTGCGCTACTCGCTTAACTTCGGAGTTCCGATGGAACCCGAAGCCAGTGAGCTCCCAAAAGGCCTCGTGCTAGGTAGAGATAGGAATATACATATAAGGCTCACAGGATCCACTCCCTTGGGCAATGTGGGATCTCACACCCACCATATTTATCTTAAACTCTCACATTATCTATAAATATTGTATTACTTTTTAAAATTAATGTAAACTTTTTAAAAATAATATAAATATTGTTTAATACTTATTTTACGATAATTTAAATCCATCTAGGCTCCTGCCTAAATCTCGCCTAGGCGCGTAGTTGATTGGCCCCACTCCGCTGCCTGACTAGCGCCTAACATTTTTTCGAATCTAATCCTAGCCAGTTTAAGCTTTTTTATATTGGCTTTGATATAACCGCTTACAACCGCTTTGGTGGAGAGACTGTTTTCTGCTATGAGTATTGACTCAAAACTTTGCACTTTCCAGTGTGAAAGCAACTGATTCGATTGAACCTTGCACTCTTTTGCATTTCGCCCCTCCTCTCGCCAAATCCTGGCTTCGCCACTGGGGATAGATAAAGCATGACATAGAATTCGTTTGGTCTTATGGCTTCTTGACCAAGTGTAACCTTCATTGGTTTAAATTAATTTTGGATCGAGATACATGTTTGATTAAATTTGCCTTGTTTCAGTTCAAAAGTGGCATATTACAGTGTATTCAGGGATGATGGTATGTTTATCTTGTTAAAAATTTTGGGATTTCTTCAAGATTGGCTATGTGATTTAATGTTTGTTATGTGTTGTCTTCTCTTCTCAAAATTAAATGGAGCATATGTTGTTGAACACATGAAGGTTAATCACAATTGCCTAAGGTACACATTGAAATCTGCTGCTATGTTGTTTATTTTGCATATCTTTATGGTCCAAGATTTATTCATGATAAAGCTATATGTTGAAGTAGACTTCTTAAAGCTTCTTTAGACACCAAAATTACGAAAATACATGAAGAATTGAATTTTTGGTGGTTAACAAACGACTGAGCTATTAACCACCAAATAACTTGAAATTTGAATATGTTCTTCAAACATATGTCTATTATTAGACTGCAAAATTTCGTGAATTTTGGTTGTGTATTTTATTTATGGGGGTTTTATTAGTAACCCGTGCTCAGTTGAAAGTCTAGTCTGGCAGTTTTCATTGTTTCAATTGAGTTTAACAAACGAATGATTGAATGACCTCAGAATGACTTGAAATTTGGATATGTTGTTCATATATATGTCTACTTATAGACTGGAAAATTTCGTGCTTATTGGTGGTGTACTCTATTTATGGTGATTTTATTAGTAACCTGTGCACAGTTGAAAGTCTAGACTGAAGTTTTCATTGTTTTGTTATATGTCGAAAAATTTGAGCTATCTTTTAGATCTAGAACAATTTCATATTCTATTTTATAAAGTTTAATGTCTCTCGTGTAGTCTATATGATTTTGGGACGAATCAATTATACGTTAATTATGTAATTCCTCAAGCTGGAATCTTGGTTTTTGGTATAGTGTACTACTTTACTAATATATTTTGGGAAATTCTATACTATTACAAATAAATGCCTATATGCATTTCAGAGTGCTTGCCCAAGTGGGAGAATTGATAAACAAGTAATTGGGCTTCAAACTCATTAAACACATGCTAAGTTCTAAAGATCCGTGGGAGTTGTTCTTATGCTAATATACGTTTGTAAAGTTTTGAGTATGAAACATAATTTTATATTTGCATGTTTCTCCCTAGAATTCTAAAGTCGAGTTTGTGGAATTTGTATGCATGTATGACAATATTCTCATGTTCTAACACTCGTGCCATACATGATTAACTACTATTTGGTTAAGTTCTTGTAAAGACAGTTGTTTTTTTAAGTTGTTTGGTACATACTATTTGGAAGTAGTGACTGAAAGAATTGACATGAAGTTATACTTGCTAAACGAATTTGGCTTAACATATTCATTGTTGTATAATATGATCAAGTGTAAGGTGCAATAACATGTTTTTTTTTATGATTATATGCATCTGGTTATGGTATTTGTTTCTGGCATTCAATATAAGATATAATTGATTAGTGGGAGGAACAATTTAAATGTGTGGCTTATGTCATGAGGGATGTTTAGGTAATTATGTTGATATGTGCCTCACTTGTTTGATTTATGAATGTGGGTTTAAATTTCAGTTCTTATATATAGTTGAAATTGTGGCCGGTTATGACTAGTCGAATGAGGATCCAAGTTGGCATTACACATTCATATAAGGTTGTCGTGATTTACTAAGCTGTGAAGGTTTTTATGCAGCTGTTAGTTAGTTTAGTTTATGATTCATGACAATAAGGAAGCAACAAAATTTACTAGCTGCATTAAGGTATGGATTTAATCTTTAATTTATGTTGTGAATTCCATAGAGTAGCAAAGGTGTATTTTTAGTTGCGTTTTAAGTACTAGGAGGATTGAGTTTTGTACTTAGGTTTTGTCGTTCAGAACACATAAAGTAGCAGCGAACGTCTTAAACTGCAAAAGATTTGTGTCATCAATTTTGTTAGACACAAAAGCTGGTTCTGCAGTTTATGAGCTTCATAGGAAGCATAAGGCAATCTTATAAAGATTGATAAGGAGGACCAAATAGTGAATGAATTGATGCTTTCAATTCAGGTTTTGTCTAATTCACTTAACTACCAAATCTGTGACGTATGTTTCATGTGAATGGAGAGCTTATTTCAGTGATTATAAGAACTCATGGATGCTACCAAGTTCATAGTCTCTGATAGTTCTAGATGAGTAAACTCCATTTGACAGAACATGTAGGAAGCTTATTAGCTGACTAAATTCATTGGCCAATAAAGTAATCTTGCTTATAAATCCATTAAAGATCTTTTCTAAATTAATTGTTTGACCTAGTGGGAGAATGTTGGACGTTGGACCATAATCCAACGGTTAATTGGTCTACACAGTTAATTTAAGGATTGCTTGGAATATAAATAAGATTAGGATTTAGTTAATAGCTATAACTTGTACCCCAAGTAAAGTTAATATATTTCGGATTTCCTTGGGGAAAATGGCTCCTAATTCTATCCTATTTGGAATGATATTTGTTGTATCAATTATCCTTGGACTGCAAGGATTTCTAATGACATTATTATGGGAAGATTCATTAGGGTTAAGTCCATATAAATACAAGGCTAAGGTCCCTGCTCACAACACACAGAAAACTCATATGAACGCCCCATTAGTTAGGGGTGGGCAAACGGGTCCTGGACCAGCGGGTCAGGACAGTTTCATGCGGTTTGGGACGGGTACGGGGCGGGTCCAAAAATCATAAATACAAAACGGGGCGGGCCGAGCCGGTTCTAAAAGTTGGAGAAAACGGGTCCCCGACCCGGACCGTTCATTACCTAATTAAATCTCTACCGTCTATCTGTCTATCACCCTCTCTTCTTATCAGACGGAATTCACTCAAACTCTCCCCTCACCCTCTCTCTCTATCCCGACTCCGAGACTTCCCGAGTCTTTGACGACACCACTCCATAACCGCCTCGTAAACCACCTTGTTCCATGGAGAAGCCGTGTCGTTAGTCCCAGCCGTTGAGTCGTAACCGCAGCGTCGTCGCAAATCAATAGATGTGGAGAAACTGAGCGGCAGCAGCGGACACCGGACGGTGGACTGGAACTCGTCGTAGTTGTCAGTGAGGAAGACGACGTTGTCCCAGCCGTCTTGGATCCGTGAGGAAGACGATGTTCCCAGGCTCTTACTTCTCTTCTTCTCGACATCTAATTTCATTTTTGTGCTGAATTTGAATTTGGGGATTTAGGAATTAGGGATTCAGTTAATTTACTTGAAAAATTCATTAAAATGTTGGGGATTTAGCTTAATTAGGGATTCAGTTTTATTTTATTTTTTGATGAATTCGAAATTTTATATGAAGATTTTTTTTATTAATTTGTTCTATTTGGGGATTTAGGTTGGGCGTGAGAAATGCTTGAAAAACATTGGTGGTCTTTGATCCCCTGCATAACCCAGATCAGAAGGGTTGCAATTGCAAATCAAATTAGCTGGGAGTTAAATAATTTACTTGCGTTTATAGAGAGAGGAAGTAGAAGATGAATCACATGTTTTGGAATTATGTGGTTTGTTGATCGCTGAGATGTGGCAAGCAGACGACGGCGATCCCTTTACACAGCAGACTTTGCGATGGAAAACTGGGGTTGCGGGCTGGTGGCAGTATGCCCAAAACCGAAAAAAAAAAAAAAAAGTAGTTGGCCCCGTCTCGAACCGGCCCGTCCCGTTACATTTTAAAACGAGTAGGGCCAAGTTCCTCCAAATTTGGGCCCGGCCCGGCCCGTGCCCAGCCCTACCATTAGTTCGAGTATAAAGGAGTGTTGAGTGTGCATAAGAGTTTGGTCAACTAACACATTATTCCGCAGGATTCCAATACTATTTCCACTGAAGGAGAAGTCCATGGTTGAGTCTATGCCGCACAGTTCTATTAAAAATGGTTCATCTTTCCTACATGCCATGTTGACTTCAAGTACTTTATCAATTGAGCATAATTTATGGATTCTTTCAAGTTAGTGTTTTTAGTTGTTTATGAAATATATAAAGTCTAACAGGGCTAGCAAGCAAGAAACAGAAATTAAGTTACTTATGTTTAAAATTGGTTTTCTCGATCCATCTTCGAATGTTTTTTACCAGAAATGTGGTTTATGGTTTCCAATCTGGTATGTTGAGCTAGCTAGCTTTTTATTAAAGACCCTTCCAAAAATAAACCTCGCAAAGCAGGGCTGACGGACATAAACACGGCTCGATCATGAAATTGAGAATCCAATTAAGTTTTGAATTGAAAATAATGAAATTAATATCGGGACAAAAGTAGATTATGGTAGTTGTGTGCTTGTTGCTTTTTGTATATATGGGAAGATTCTTATTTCTTCTTCCTCAGAGAGAGAGAGAGAGAGAGAGAGAGAGAGAGAGCATGAGAAAAGCCCGGGAACGTTTCTTATTTTAACTTCTCTTGTATTTTGTAGCTTTATATTCGTGGGTGCACAAAGTGGAAATTTTCTTCCTGCAGCAAGTGATGGATTGGACAGGAGGAGAGCTAGCTTTTAGCCCAAGTTTGAGAAGGGTCTCTAATTTTGGGGTCCATTATTTTCCAGAATTGTCAATTGAAGCCTTGAAGCTTCTTTTGTTAATCCTAAACAGGAACAGGCCTTCTCCTCTCTCCTGGTAGTAGTACACACGTATTATATAAAGGAGGAACTCATTTGAATGGGGGCCTCTATGTATTGTGGTCCTGTACCTACTTTTTGAGTTTTTGTTTGCCTTTTCTTTTCTTTTTGGTCGATGTTCAGCTTTTAAGGATTGACGACATTTTCTGATGTTCCTACGACCCTTCCCTTTCCCTCCAGTTAAAAACGGAAAGCTTACTATAGTCCACAGTTACTCCCTCCCCTTCTGCTCCTAGCATAGCTTTTACTCTTTCACTGTTCATGTATGTGCGTGCGCGCGCGTGTGTTTGTGTATATATGTATAAATTATTAAATCGGAGGATTGCATTAGTTATAATTCACATTTGATTTGTTAAGTAAACCGATTATCCTTCATTAGTTTAACCACGATTAGTTTAACCACGACTATGTTTGTGCTTTTGGTCCCAATTTCCAGAACTGTCCCTTTAAGCTTTTGAGCTTCTGAGCTTCTTCAACTTCTTTTACCCAATTTCAACAGAAACAAAAACGGAAATAGGCCTCTTAAAACACTCCCCTCTTTTGATTTTTGTTTTTGTCTTTTAAGGACCCTATGACGATGTTGGGCGAAACTAAGTTGTGATCATTTCTCTCCGTTTCAACTTTGATGCATGCAATAGCATAGCATTCTCTGTCAAACTAGAACAAGCTTGTATCCTAATTTGTAAATTGTTGAGAGTATGAATTTTAAATCAAAAAAATAGTAGAGTTTGTAATTGTTTGTAAATAGTTGGGTTACTCTCCATACTAAAACTGAAACATCATTAAAACAACATTTTCTTTCTTAATTAAAAGATTTTTTGTGCTCTATGAAACTATTGCCATTTGCTCCTATGACCCAATTAATTTTGGGTAACCAATTGCAAACCGACTCCTATCTTAATATTTTAAATCCCCTTTACCATGCCGGCATTTCATTTGTGTATGATTTGTTATGCGTCACATAAGTTAATGTTAAGAAATCAGAATACAGGTTGGTGCCTTTAATTAGTACTACTCTTCTTACTGTCGGTATACTTGGGATTATTCGAACTATCTTACTAGAACAATCAAAAAATTTATGATAATATTCGTCTCCCAAGGGTAGTATATATAGTACTAAGACGAATTGGATTAGCTATAATCTACATTTCATTTGTTAAGCAAACGGATTATCCTTTGTTAGTTGAACGACACCTTCTTCTTTTTTCACAAAAGTTTGACGACATGTTTTACTCATACCGTGTTTTTTCATGCGTAAAATCTAAATTTCAAAAAAAAATTGCCGACAAAGAAATTGGAACGTTGTGTTTAATATAAAATTCGGGTTTTATTTGTTTCTATAATAAAGAACGTTTTCTCTTATTTTTGTGGAAGACCACTTCTCATCAACTAAGTAGAATTTGTTTTGAAGATAAAGTAAAAGACCTCGTCTTTCTCAACTAGAATTTGTTTTGAAGATAAAGTAAAAGACCTCGTTTTTCTCAACTAGATGAGAAGTTCCTGATTCTTTGGGCACTCTCTTCTCAACTTCTTCAACGTACTCTATTCTGCTTTGTAAAATTTAGGGTTTGATCAGGCTTCCAAGTATAAGAAAAAGAGTTAACTAGTATAAAGCATTTAACATCTATTTGAGTTTTAACATAGAAAGTGATAGTTTTTGGATCTTCCTCAGTGCAAAGGAGGGTCTAGAGAGAGGTGATTATTAGATGATTTATCCAGGAGACGGTGTAGCAATTTGAGATTGCTTGCATAACTTGGGCAAAGCCACAAAACGTCTTAGTGACATTGTCCGTGACTCAACCCAAAAAGCTGTTTCGATTATTTTCAACTCATTGGTAACTTCGATAATTGTTATTATTGCCTCAAAAGTCCTTGTCCATAAGGCATGGAAAGGAACCTTTTATGGATTTAACCCATCTATAAACAATCCATTTGAACTCAGAAGCCCAAATAACTAGTGGCATAAGTAATCAATCCACTTGACAGTTAAAATTCATTATGTTAGACTAAACTAACAGTTGCACACTCAGTATTGCTTTAGCTTTGATTGAACACCTGCGGGCCTGTCCACGACCCCGTAAAGGCACCTTTCAAACTAATACAAACATATAATGTAGAGAAACAGGGGAGGTTATATGAAGGACATTCTAGTCTTGTTTACAGTGTTTTTCATGTGTACTCATCACCATGTGATTTTCCATCGCTTCGAATAATTTACATGACACGTTGAAGCAGCTCAGCTCTTGATAATATGAAAAAAGAAAAACTCTGGAAAAGAAGTAACTTTGTGTTTGTCCTTAATTCGGTTCCAATTTCCACAATTGCTTCTTTAGCTTTTGAGCTTCTTTAACTTCTTTTAATGTTTATATGTAATTCGACAGAAACAGAAACATAAATAGGCCTCTTAAAACTCTATTTTTTTTTTTTGTCTTTTTAAGGAGCCTTGCTTAATTGATGAAACTAATTTGTGTTCATTTCTCACTGTTTCAACTTTGGTGCATGCAAAGAACTCTAAAATTCCTCTCTAGCGTATCCCTAGGGTTTCTCTAGGAGAGCAGCAGTTTTCAATTATGGCGTCGGCCGGATCGTACTGAAGGTTGATCTGTACGAGGGAGGGTGGCGATTGCGTTGCACTGTCGTGGTTGGATGTTTCGTAGGTTCTCACGAGGGCTGGGAAATATATTGGGTGTGTTCTGCAGGATTGGGTTCCAAGTATTTAAACGGATCATGGAGGATATAGTGAACAAGTTCGTTGATACGTTGGCTCTCACTGAAGAGGAGCAACAGGTGGTTGTGATTGATGTTAAGGAGAGTGTGCTACTCCGTGCAGAAATGGTGTTCCTCGTAGGGCGAGTGCTAGCGCGCAAGGAAATCAATAAGGATCGGTTTAAACGGCAGATGCTGAACCTTTGGCGACCTAAGGCCAGGTTCACGATTGTGGAATTGGAGGACGATTTGTTCTCTTTTGGTTTTGACAGTGTTCGGGAGAGATCGATTGTGCAAAAGGGAGGGCCGTGGTTGTATGACGGTGCCTTGCTGGTGTTGGCTGTAACGGATAATCTGGCGCATCCCGCTAGGGTTCCGCTGCGAATGCAGGAGTTCTAGGTTCAAGTGAAGGGTCTCCCTTTTGCTTTTATGACTAGACATATGGACCAATTCATTGGAAACCAGATCGGGGTGCATGTGTTGACTGATCAGAGTCGAAAAGATAATTTGTTTGGAAGTATTTTACGCATTCGAGTGGAGATAGATATTACGAAGCCATTACGACGTAGCCTCTTGCTCTCTATTCAAGGTACAGAGATTGTGATTGACTTAAGGTATGAAAAGCTCCCCGTGACATGTTTTATTTGCGGGATTATTGGACATATGGAAGAGCAGTGTATGCATTTCACTGAGAAGAATGAGGATGACTTTTCGAAGCTGTATGGGCGATGGTTCCAGAATGATGTGCTGGGAGATAATTATAGGAGACATCAGGGCAAGCGGTTTGGCTTGGGTGGTTCCAGGGGATGGTCGATGACTATGCCGTCGCATGTAGATGAAGGAGATAGTATGATTGGTATGGCTGTCGAGCAGCAGGGAGTGTTGGAGGCCAATTTGGAAAGGGTTGTAGAGGTCAGTCAGGTAGTGAGGTTCCTGGGGAGGTGATGGTTGGTGGCATAAACATTGGGGACATTGATATCCCTGACTTGAATGCAGAGGTGGTTACGGAGGAGATGAGGGAAGAATGTTTGGAGGTTTTGGCGGGTCACCAACCCGTGATAGAGAGGCGCGAAGTGGGGCTGACGTTGTTTGGGTTTGATTTGAATGCGGCAGCTTGAGTAAATTGGGTGGTAAGCCAGGATCAATTGGGCTCAGCAGGTGGGGACATGGGTCTTGATTTGAATGGTCTGGATATGCTTGGTGGTGGGCCTCGGGGTAGTGATGACAGTACGGTGGGACAGCAGGCTGGCATTCTAGGGTACAATGGGGTTAGTGAGCAGCCTGGGGGGGTCCAGTGGTACCTGTGGGTGAGAACTCGGGACTTGGCTAAGATCCTTTTAATTTGATGCCCATTTGAATTTCATCAGAGAGCCAGGAAAAGGAGAGCTCGAAGAGGACGTCGTGGATGAGGTGTCTCAGTGCCTATCAGACAAAATAATGCAAGAGATTGTGGGGATGTTTTATTCCCTGCGTTGGGGAAAAGATTGGTCCGTGAAGATGAAATCTTGGTGGCTCATCATGACGGTAAAAGAAGGATGGATGCTCGTTCAGTTATGTCCAGTGCATCGGCGGCGGTTGACAGGGGTCAACCCCGCCGTCAGCAATGAGTTGCTTAAGTTGGAACTGTCGGGGGCTTGGGAACTTCTGGGTAGTTCATGCGCTTCAACGTCTCATATCTAGTCAAGATCCCATTGTTGTGTTCTTGTGCGAGACAAAAAGTAATGCTCGTCACATTGACCGTTTACGTTTGAAGCTAAATTTTGATCATTGTTTTTCAGTTGATAGTCGAGGTAGTTCAGGAGGTTTGTGTGTTTTTTGGAAAGATGAAATAAAGTTATATTTAAGATTCTACTCCCAAAACCATGTTGAATTTGATGTGAGTGAGTTGGGTGATTCAGATCGTTGGAGATTTACTGCTTTTTATGGTTTTCCAGCCACATGTGACAGGCATAAATCCTGGCGATTGTTGGAGACTCTTGCGGGTAATGACTCCAAGCCATGGTTATGTATTGGGGATTTTAATGAAACTCTCCAAACTCATGAGTAGGAGGGAGGAAATGTTTGTCAAGATAGACAAATGAAGGGTTTTCGATGCGGTGGAGCATTGTAGATTGTTGGATCTTGGTTTCTCAGATAATAAATTCACATGGTTTACGACGAGAGGATGTGATATCAAAGTTTGACTGGACAGAGCCTTGGGTACTTAAGAATGGATGGATTTGTTTCCTCGTTTTAAAGTGCAACATCTAAATAAGACCTCGTCTGACCATGTGTCGATTCTTCTTAATTGGTTAGGCCGTAATCCAGTTCGGCGGAAGAAGCAATTTCGATATGAGGAATCGTGGCATATGCAGGACGGTTGTTCTGAGGCGGTTCGAGATGGATGGAACTATGCGGTGAAGGGATCGTCGATGTTCCAGGTTACCGAGAATATTAAGGCAACGAGGATGAAGCTGAATAGATGGCCTCGCAACAATGTCAGGGCAGGACTGAAGGAGATAAGAGAGGTAAAGGATAAGCTTACGAGCTTGTTGGGTCTACCGTTTACCGATGAGTCTATTGAGCAGAAAAAAGAACTTATTGGGAAACTAAATAGATTGATTGAACAAGAGGAGCAATTTTGGAGATAGAGATCAAAGGAGAACTGGGTTAAGCTAGGAGATCGTAATACTAAGTACTTCCATGAGAAGGCCAATAGACGACAACAACGTAATTGTTTACATAGGCTAATGGATGAAAATGGAACTTGGAACTTGGAGGGAGGATCGTAAGGGGATGGAGAATGTGGTGGTTTCATATTTCACCAACCTTTTTTGTTCAAATGGATTGGCAAATTTTGAGGAAATTTTATGTCATTTCACATCCAAGGTGACGGAAGAGGTGAATAATTTCCTAGATAGCCTGTCCAGGGACGACGAGATCAAGTGTGTTGTTTATCAGATGCATCCTACAAAAGCAACGGGTCCAGACGGTATGTCTCCAGATTTTTACCATAAGCATTGGGGAGTGGTAGGAACTGACTTGTGTCAGGGGGTTCACTCTATGCTTTTGTCAGGTAATATTTTGCGAAAAATTAATTATACCCATGTTACGTTAATACCCAAAGTTAAAGATGCTACGTTGATGACTCAACTTCGTCCTATTAGTTTGTGTATTGTGGTGTACAAAATAGTGGCGAAGGTCCTCACAAATAGGTTGAAAAGTATTATGGCACGGGTTATCTCACCTACTCAAAGTGCTTTTGTCCCGGGGAGATTAATTTCTGATAATTACTTGATAGCTGCTGAAGTTGCTCATTATATGCATAAAAGGTCTTTGGGGTCTAATGGTGTTATGGCGTTGAAGTTGGATATAAGTAAGGCTTATGATCGAGTGGAATGGAGTTTTCTTGAGGCCATGATGCAAAAATTGGGTTCCTCGGCTAGGTGGATCCGTATGGTAATGATGTGTATTTCGACGGTGACCTACTCATTTAAGTTGAATAGAGACCCAGTGGGCTATGTGCATCCAGAGAGAGGAATCAGGCAAGGGGATCCTCTATCCCCCTATTTATTTGTAATGTGTGTTGAGGGGCTTTCGACATTATCGACAAGGGCAGAGCTTAATGGAGACTTACAGGGGATCCGAGTTTGTCGTGCTGCTCCTAGTATTCATCATTTGTTTTTTTGCAGATGATAGCTTTCTTTTTGCCCGAGGTAATGTTAGCGAGTGTCTGACCATTAAACGGGTGTTGCAGCAATATGAGTTGGCGTCAGGACAAGCTGTAAATTTTGATAAGAGTTGTGTTTCGTTCAACTCTAACCTCAATTGTTATGATAAGCAATTATTAGCTGATTGCCTTGGGATGAGGAAAGTGGATTTTCATGATAAATATCTAGGGTTGCCGATATTAGTCCAGAAGTCGAAGAAGGAAACGTTTGCTTATGTGAAAGATAGGGTGTAGAAGAAACTACAAAGCTGGAAGGGTGGGCTATTGAGTAGTGCAGGTAGGGAGTTACTGGTTAAGATGGTGGCTCAGGCTTTACCTATGTATTCTACGCAATGTTTCCTGCTTCCTAAGACGTTTTGTGAGGAATTGAATATGATGATTGCTAAGTTTTGGTGGAGTGGTGATCCGGGCAAGAGGAAAATTCATTGGCTTAACTGAAGGGTTTTATGTAAGCCAAAACATGAGGGAGGTCTTGGATTTAGAGACCTTTATGCGTTTAATTTCACTTTATTGGCTAAGCAAGCATGGCATTTTTTGCATGATCCTGAGTGCTTGTTTATCGTGTATTCAAGGCCTGTTATTTTCCTACTTCTAATTTCCTTGAAGCTCAGGTGACGTCTAATAGTTCCTATGTTTGGAGAAGTATTGTAGCATCAAGACCGGTGCTTAATAAAGGAATTAGATGGCAGGTGGGTGATGGGAAAACAGTTCGCGTATGGAAGGATAATTGGGTACCGAGGGAGTCGTGCTTCCGGACTTGACTCTGCCCCGGGTACATTGGGATGAGGAGACCACGGTGGAGGGGTTGTTATGGATGGAATCAAAGCAGTGGAATGTGGGATTGTTGAATGAATTGTTTTCTCGGGAAGAAGTAGATTTAATTCAAGGGATTCCGCTTAGTTTACGAAATATTGCTGATCGTAGGGTTAGGCATTTTGAAAAACACGGGAAGTTTACTGTCCGGAGTGCATACCACGTTGCCAGGGGGATGAATATTGCTAATGGGGAAGGGACAGCGAGTTTCTCGTCATCTTCCAGTAGCTTGGGTGAGTCGTTATGGAGGAAGTTGTGGAGTGGTTGAGTTCTAGGGAAAGTAAAGGTATGTGTGTGGCGGGCATGTTTGGATTCATTGCCCACTAGGTTGAATCTTTGTAAAAAGAAGGTACTAGTTGAGGTGGAATATGTAGTTTGTGGGGGACATGTGGAATCAGCGGAGCATATATTGCGGGATTGTCATGTAGCTAGAGGGGTGTGGTTTCGAGGCCTTGGTATAAGGGTGGGCTCAGGGCACGGGGAACCTTTCATGAATTGGTTAACACACGTACAAGTGTAGGTTCCAGCTTCGGGATTTGAGCTTTGTTTAATGTTGGCTTGGTCTTTGTGGAAGATCGAAATGAGGTTTTGTGGAATGGCAAGATGCTTCCTCCATTTGAGATAATTTTGCAATCGGAAGGGTGGTTGTAGGAGTATCATAAATGGCATAAGCCAAAAGTGAAGACGGCCAGACGAGTGATTCATAAGTGGGGTAAACCTCCGGAGGGTTGGGTAAAGTGCAATTTTGATGGTGCATGGAATCAAAGAGAGCACCCGGGAAGGGTTTGGGGTGGTCATCCGTGATTGTTGGGGGGATTTTTCTTGCTGCCTCTGCTGGTTCTATTTTGAGATCTTCTAACGCTTTGCACGCCAAGTTCATTGCAGCTCGGCAAGCGGTTTTGTTAGTCAAGACTATATATGCGGCGGATGTGAGGATTCAATTTGAAGGCGATGCATCGTTGGTGTTGGCAGCAATGAAAGGTCAGGGGGATGATAGCTCTGTTTTCGGTCCCATAATTAATGATTTATGGTGTTTTCTTCATGAGTGGTCGAACTTGGTCGTCAACCATGTCCAACGTGAAGGGAATTCGGTGGCACATCAGCTTGCTCGGTTAGGGATTGCGAATGCCCAAGAGGTAATGTGGTTTGAGGAGCCTCCGGACTTGATTCAGGATATTTTGTTTGAGGAAGGTTTGTAATCTTGATTGTTCATTTGAGGATAGGTTTTCTGATGTGCGGGACACTCTTTTCCTTCGATTGGGTTGAAATCCCCGGCAAGTTTTTTATCGAGGCCCACTATGCACACTATTCTCAGTTTGTACAAATTCTGCTTGTTTATTGAATATCGTATTTGCTTCAAAAAAAAAAAAACAAAAAAAAAAAAAAAAAAACCTTTGATGCATGCAGTACCCTTCTCTGCAAGACTAGGACAAACCTAATTTGTGAATTGATGAGTGGTTAGTTATAAATTATAGATGATCCTTGTGTTCCTATGGAGGAACCTAATTGTTTTTTCATCTATGATTAATGTATCTCAACTATACACATTGTTCATTTTCTTTATCATCATGTAAAATCATATTTGTAAAAAGTTATTTAATTAATTTAAAATCATTTAGACATCCAAGAAAAAGTTATTTAATCAACTATACACATTGTTCATTTTCTTTATCATCATGTAAAATCATATTTGTAAAAAGTTATTTAATTAATTTAAAATCATTTAGACATCCAAGAAAAAGTTATTTGTACCAATTTTTCAATGTGTGCTTTTGGGATCTAACTAAGCAAAGAATGTTATTTCAATCTCTTTCTTTAATTCATCGTTCTCTCTTTGAATAACAATGTTTGATATGCAAAAAACGACAAACAATAAAAGCAAAGCTCAATCTTCAAGATTCAAATTACGTCGAAATCTTCGCAATTACCACTGGGTCTGGCACTGCTCGGAGCACCAGCTGCCATCGTGCCGTAAGCACGTCACAAGTGAATAAAGAATATTTATGTGAAATGTTTTATCAACAAATTCAACCAATAAAGCAACGAGGAAAGCAAGATCGAGCGAACCTTCTCTCTGTATTTTTTTTCTTTCAATCTGTTGATATCTAGAGGTATTCTTAAAATACACTATAAAATCTCTCCATTTTTTTTCTTCAGAATCTTTAACTTTAAAAATCATTTAATATACCACTTATTTTACGCTTCTAAACACCTTTAAAATCCTAATAAAGTACATTCAAATTTATGTGGATTCTTATAAATTCTCTTAAAATCGTTATTGAATGCACTAGGATTTGGAGATAATCATTTAAAATCACAATGGATACATGAATAAAGAATTAAAAATCCTCAAATTCCCAATCAAACTTTTATGTTGTATTTTGAAACATAAAATTGTGATAGTTTGTCTTGTTAGCGTATTTTTGTTAATATGCATGCACACAAAGAAATTGAACCAACTATAAATAAGTTGGTGTTATTTATTATTTATTCAAATAGTCCTCACATTTGTAACTTGTGTGGTTTAATAGGACCGCACAAACAGTTTAACAATCTAATGTGAGAATTAAGAGACTTTTGATTACGGGGTTTCCTTATGCTCTTGCGAGTATGCAGATGAGGCTTCAAATGTTAATTTCACCACTTCCTTAGGACAAACACATAGAGCATCCTCGTTGCATTTACATTTGGCGGGGTTATCACAATCTTCAGGTGTTCTGCAGAGACCAGGTTGCCATAGGTCCCCTGCTTCGACTCCAACTTGTACACCTACCACAAATATTTCCTTAATTATTAATTAGAAATATCACATGCTTATAACATATACTATGTATGTGGCAAGTTGCACAAGTTTAAAGAAAAAAGGTGATCAGGAAAATATGAGAAAAAGTGAGCGAAATAAAAGTTATTTGTATTTTACCAGCAGATGCAATCAATAGAGCAACAAGGAAAATCAGTTTGAGCGAACCTTTCTCCATAGATTTTCAAGTTTTAGATAACTAGAGAAAAATGATTATGATCGTTGTGCACTTGGAGTGTGGTGTGATGAGTCTATATTATACTATATATTTTACCTTATTCTTAGTTATAATTTATTGGTTATTTTGGTATAATTTTGGTACTTTGTCATATATTTTCAATGTAGGATATTAGACTTCCTCTGGATCAAAATATGATCAAACGGACGAATTTTGGAGTAATTCAAATTGGAGGACGTTCGTGTGTCTCTTGGCGTGTTTGTGTTAAAATTTGGGATTTATCTACCAAGCGGTTATTTTCTTGCGATTAAATAAAGGAGCAGTATACGTTGTTGAAAAGTGACGTTTCTGGGCTTAAACTGCGTTTTTGGAGCCCAAGATGACCGCAGATGGGTTCGTGGCCTTCTGGAGAAGTGTTCAGAATAGTCCAAACTTTAAACCCAGCTATTTTGGGCCAGTTTTGGAGCAGATTTGGGTCCAAAACGTGGCTGTGCAGATTTTTGGGCGATTTTACCAAGTTAATTTAGAATTATGTTTCCTATTTTATTTCAATTTATTTGGTTTCCTAGTTTGATTCTAAGACCTTTTACTAGGAGGATTTTATTTAGAGTAGTATAAATAAGGCTTTTTAGCCATTAGGGTAAAAAACGCAACATTGGAGGAGAGAAGAACGCACAACTTTTGGATTCAAGTTTATTTTCAAGGTGTTTTCTATCCATGTTTTTAATAGTATTTTGTTTTATGATTGTTAGTAACTAATTTTCGTTTGCTAGGGTGATGCATGAGCCATAGCATGAATATGTAGTTTTTATTTAATTGATTATGATATTACGCATGTATACTTTGAATTATTAATCACTGTGCTTTAACTGTCTTTGTGTCTTAATGATTCGCGACCATTAGGATGTTTAGATAAGTAATCGGATGCAATTCGGTTGGACTACCACCGGGGAATTGAGTATTGCTTCTTGTGATTAATAGTTGTAATTTCACCTAGGATGAATACCACGTCTTAGGAGTTGCATGGTTTTTCAAAGGGTTTTTACAAAGCGTAATGAGTCATGCATGTTTATATTTGATCTGAATACCACAAACGGGTTGCTTGTTTGATATACGTTCTAGCTTGAATACCACGAGTAGAATATGCATTAGGAAAACCTAACCTTCAAAGTTGCATGGGTAATTCATAAGTAATTGGTAAATCTACATAGGATTGTTAAGGGGATGGCGGAACCCTAGGCTTTTACAATATGTTTCTCAAAACCTTTTCTCTTTGATTTGTTTCCTTTTTAATTGGTTATTAGTTGCTTTCCCTAAATTACTTTTATTAAAATGCGTTTTTAATATTTTAGTTCATAAAATCAACCTCTTCCAATCTTTATTTTCAAATAATTAGCTAAGAATTAGTATAAATACATATTATCCATTCAATCCCTGTGGAAACGACCTTGTTTTAGCCGTTTATACTACAACTACTTTGTTCTCTTTCAAGTATTTTAAGTGTTTGTATCCCTACTTTTGCAGGTGATAAAAATCCTATCAAGAAATTGGCACCGTCGCCGGGGATTGTTTTAAATAATTTGTGTTTATCATATTCTTTGTTAATTATTATTGTGTGTATATATATATATATATATATTTTTTTTTTAATTTGCTAATTTTATTTTGTAGGTTTAATTCTGAGAAGAGTGCAACAATGGCGTGGGAACTGCCATCACCAGCCGGACCACAATTTTTATGGGATTCTTCAGCGGCAATGGTGGACATGGAAATACCATCAGCAGGAGGACCACCTTTATGGGTTTCTTTTGCAAAACAGGGTTTCTATGGATTTAAACCTACAATTTGTGCCCTTTGTTGTTCAAATACCCATGAAATTTTGCAATGCCCTGATAGGAAATATTTTCCAGACTGTGAAGGAGCATATTAATATGAGGAATGACTCACTAAGGCGTTGGGACGATCCCACTTTTGATTACTACGCTTCAGATTTGAAAAAGCATCCTAGTTTTAGATGGGTAGGTACTCAATAGCCTTTTGAGCAGCCTAATGTGCCACAATGTTCAGAGGAATGCGACATAGTTCAACCATCCCAATGTGTGAAGAGCTATAACATGCTGGGAGATATTGAAATTCAAGAGCCACTTGCCAGTGACCCATGCCTAGTAGAGGAAACATCCCCTAATGACCTTGGAATTTCTTCAAAATTTGTTCCTACTCAAGTCCATACACCACACATACTATTCCATGATGCTGCAAAGCCACCTACAAAGCTTCAGGAATTCACTGAAACTAACGGACTGGATGGGGATGCTCACACCAAATATGAATCTTGGAAATTACATGGCCAGCTATTGGACACAATCAATCTGGACACGGAGCAGGCTACTTATATCAATGTTTTAGATGCTGTAACAATCTGTGCACCTGCACAGCCCTTTAAACTTGAGGGAATTCATATGGAGTCTCACAAGAAGGTTAAGACATACAAGGAAAAGAAGATACAGTTTCATGACAACCAAATTCTTCGTCAAGAAATTCGTCCAGTGCAGAAATTGTGGGTATTAAATACCAGATTTAAGTCAATTCAAGGGAAACACAAGCATCGCTGGAAGAGAGTCTATTCGATTACAAAGTTTTACTCACATAGAAGGCTAAATATGAAGAATTCAACCACTCACCTGAAACGCATAATTGATAAACATCTCATTCCGTACTTACTTTTGCCCTATGATGCTGCTAAAGAGTGGTTGACTCTAAGAGCACAAGTGATATGATCATCAATTCATTCCTCTATGTCTAGCTATAGACGTTAACTAAATCGCTTATTGGGAGGTAACCCAATTTTTCTAACTCTTTTCTTTTTATTTCGTTTATTTTATTTTCCTACTTTTATTCCTAATTACAAAAATGACAAAAATAAAAAATCAGAAAACTGAAAGAAGAAAAAAAATTGCAATTTTTAATTCTTGTTATTTTTCTTCACTTATCTAATTAGGTTTTTGATTTGTGATTGCAGGCTGCATTCGGAACTGATTATGTCTGATCTCAACTACTCGTGGATTCATTCATTCATCTCAGTATGCATTCAACCATCCATTCATCACCACAAAATTCATCATCACATTCATAAGAATATTCATGGGAGTCAAATTCAACACAAATGCAAGAACAGGATACAGAAGGAGCACAGGATGAGGTCCAGGGATACTCACAGTGGGGATGCTGAGAAGACCTCTATGCTAATGGACCCCTTTTACTCTCTCACTCTCTCGCACTTCATTCAAAATATAATTACATTGAAGTTTGGGGGTTGTCGGGGGTGGTCCAGGCAGTACAGAGGAAAGCACATTCATCGAGTCAATACACCGGCGTTCATCATCAAGAGACATGCAAAATAAATTCAGTCATATATGATATATGGACACAGAGACAAATTTCAAAGGGCAGTATATTGATGCATCGCATTATACACAGATCTCAGGACTAAATTTCACAGATTCAGATAAAAAAACAATGGAATAAGTTTGGGGGTTGTCGGCTATTTACCTTCCTTGTGGATTTGAAAATCGTGGACTCTGCCAAAACTTTTCTTCCTCAAATCGATGCTTGAGTTCTCTTTGTCACTCGAGTTTTCCTGGGCATAGATTTGGACATGCATGAGTTAGAATTTCAAATATCGCCAAGTGGAGACCATAATCGCAGAGACAATGCACGATGGTGGCAATCTGGGCTAGAATCAATGATCACCATGGCTGGGTTCGACTTTCGACAGAGATGGAAATGAATAGAGATACAGCTATGGAGGCACGGATGGGTGTCTGTCTTTGGGTTCGACAAATCCAGGACCATTGGAAGATTTGGAATGACTAAAGAGCTAGGTAGGAATTGTTTGGGTCTTTGGTTAGAGAGAGGGCTGAGATAAATGAGAAAGATAGAAAACCGTTTAGGCTTTGGGCTCGAGGAAAGAGAGAGAGTATCGCAGATGCTAGGGTTTTTCAATTGAAACATGAAACTGCTAAATTAGCTTATATTGTAGCTGTTGCTCAAGATTGACACAAGTGTGGACTCGTACGTGTTGTTCCGCGCATCTTCACAAAGCCCCTGGTCACGAGTTCGATCCTCGCGCCTGGCAATTTTCTGTCTCATTTTTATGTTCTGTTTACAGCGTCTTTCCCCAGTTTCAGGTCCTGTCTTTGAATCCCAGGTGGTGTGTCAGTTTCTTTGTTTTTTGTTTTCTCTTTTCTTTCTTATATTGTTTTCTTTATTTTATTTTCTATTTATATTTTCTTCATTTATTTTCTTTGTCTTTGTTAGCTATTTTAAGTTTAAGGTTTTAATATTTTTGTTTTTTTTTTTTACTTTCCACACCTTGAGGACAATGTGTGATTTAAGTTTGGGGGTGGGAAATAAGAAATTTTAGGTTTTTAATTTTTGTGTCAAGTTAAAAATTTTCATTCGTTTTAAGTTAATATCCATAGATTAATTGAAACGTTAGAACAAATTGACATGGTGAAGATTAATTCCACAGTACAGTCTTTTCTATTTATCGTTGCTTAGACACTAATTCATGAGTTATACTTTGAAAATTTGCACATTCACACTAACATGGTTTGTGGGGAGTGAGATTGAAACACTTACTTTTAGTCTAAGTTCATTTTTAATTTTTGTTCTAAGTAGAGTGAAGTTAGTTATTGTTATAGATAAAGTAATAATTGTTCCACCCGAGACTTTGCTTAGTAACCGGGCCAGTCCTGCCTGATCAACAGTCATTCTCGCGTCAAACGGTAGAGTCTTGGTATGGGGTAGGTGGTTAGTTGGCTTCGAGTGAACTAGCATTGCACGACCACTACTATTACTATTGGAAAAACAAAACAAACAAAAAAAATCGAAAAAAAAAAGAAAAAAAAGAAGAAGTTATGTGTGGAATATGTGAAATAAAAGGATGAGGGATAAGGGTTTTAGTCGAGTCTCCTTAGCTATGTTGGTTCATTGTACACCAAGAGAAGTTCATGAATTCTTTTCTAATTGATTCTAAATGGCTTAGACTTTGTGGTGGGATTGGCTGGAACTTTTGAAAAGATGTTCTGATTTTTAAAGTTTTATATGGATTGCAACTTTGAAGGTGAAATTTTTTGTCATTTAGTTGTAGTTAGTTTCTAGTTTGTTAGTTTTTATATTTGTTTTTGAGTTTTGTTTTGCTTGAGGACAAGCAAAAAGCTAAGTTTGGGGGCATTTGATGAATCCATATTATACTATATATTTTACCATATTCTTAGTTATAGTTTATTGGTTATTTTGGTAGAATTTTGATACTTTGTCATATATTTTTAATGTAGGACATTAGATTTCTTCTGGATCAAAAGGTGAACAAACGGACGAATTTTGGAGTAATTCAAATTGGAGGACGTTTGTGTGTCTCTTGGCGTGTTCGTGTAAAAATTTTGGATTTATCTACCAAGCAGTTATTTTCTTGCGATTAAATAAAGAAGCAGTGCGCGTTGCTGGAAATTGACGTTTCTGGGCTTAAACTGCGTTTTTGGAGCCCAAGATGACCGCAGATGGGTTCGTGGCCTTTTGGAGAAGTGTTCAGAATAGTCCAAGCTTTAAATCCAGCTATTTTGGGCCAGTTTTGGAGCAGATTTGGGTCCAAAACGTGGCTGTGCAGATTTTTGGGCAATTTTACCAAGTTAATTTAGGATTATGTTTCCTATTTTATTTCAATTTATTTGGTTTCCTAGTTTGATTCTAAGACCTTTTACTAGGAGGATTTTATTTAGAGTAGTATAAATAAGGCTTTTTAGCCATTAGGGTAAAAAAACGCAACATTGGAGGAGAGGAGAAGAATGCACAACTTTTGGATTCAAGTTTATTTTCAAGGTGTTTTCTATCCATGTTTTTAATAGTATTTTGTTTTATGATTGTTAATAACTAATTTTTGTTTGCTAGGGCGATGCCTGAGCCTTAACATGAATATGTAGTTTTTATTTAATTGCTTATGATATTACGCATGTATACTTTGAATTATTAATCACTGTGCTTTAAACTGTCTTTGTGTCTTAATGATTCGCGACCATTGTGTTAGAAAGTCAATGTAATTAGATAGGAAGGGATTATATGATTGATTTGTAATTGATACTTTCTATTGATGTATTCCTAGATTCTAGGTCTTCTTGTTGTACAAGGAAAGATATTGTATTGTATATATTGAGCATTCTATCAATGAAAGAATTATTCTGGCCAAATACACAGAGCATGTTCCAAACCCTAGCTCTCTCCTCTACCGTAACCACCAGAAGCTTTTCTTTCGTTGTCCTCCTTCTCCATGGGTGACAGCGACAACGCCATCATCAAGAAGGGCGACGGCGAGAATTTTGCCGACCCTTATTTTCTTCATCCTTCAGATCATCCTAGTTTGATTCTAGTCTCCAAAAAATTGACTGGGGACAACTACAACACTTGATGCCGAGCTATGGAAATCTCCTTAGGTGCCAAGAACAAAATTGGTTTTATTAACGGCAAGGTGAACATGCCATCTGAAACAAAGCAACCCGATGCTTACGCCGCATGGCAGATTTGCAATAACGTGGTACTGGCATGGATCATCAATTCCATTGAATCTGACATTCGGACTCAATTCTTTACTTGAAGACAGCCTATGAAGTTTGGGAAGATCTTCGGGAAAGATTTTCTCAGAGCAATGCTCCACGAATTTTTCAGCTTCAAAGAGAGATTGCCTCTCTCACCCAAGGCCAACAATCTGTGGCTGTTTATTACACCAAATTGAAGGGCATTTGGGATGAGTTGGCATCCTATAGTTCTTCAACAATCTGTCCTTGTGGAGCACAACTCGAAACCAATGGACTTATGCAGTTCCTCATGGGATTGAATGAGTCTTACAGTGCTATTCGTGGACAAATCCTATTGATGAATCCACTTCCTTCCTACCGACAAGCGTATTCATTCAAGAAGAAAAACAACGGGAGTTAGGCACTGAATCCCGTAATCTGACTGAACTAGCAGCCATGGCAGTTCACCATCAGCAGCAATCATTCAAGAAGTAGCACCAACAGTCACAGACCAGCAGCAACAGTCGACCTCCTCTTCACTACTCTTACTGTGATGCTAAGTATCATACCGTTGAGACTTGTTGGCAGAAAAATGGTTATCTACCGGATCATCCCCGTCACAATCCCAACAAGACACACAACTCCAAACAAAATGGTGGTGGCAGCGGCTTATCTCGTGGAGGTTCTTCTGCTCATCACGTTGCTTCTACTCCCACCATCAAGGATCTTCAAGCTGCTGTGCCCAACCTGTCCGAGAAACAATATGCAGACATCTTTTTTGCCTTGACTTCCAAGAATGACAAACCACAAGCTACGAATGAAGAACCACAAGCCCATGCCGCTTTCACTTCTCCACCACCCTCAGGTTTGTCTCCGCTTGTTCCCGGTCGATGGATCATCGACAGGGGAGCAACGAATCACATTACTTGCTCGTCTAGTTTATTGACAAACTCCATTAACAATACCTCTTTGCCGCCTGTCTTACTGCCTAGTGGAGAGAAGGCTTCTATTACTTCAATTGGCAATATTCAATTAAGTGATCTACTACAATTGAAAGATGTTCTATGTGTGCCTTCTTTCCAAGTTGATTTGTTATCTGTTGGAAAAGTTACAGATGGGTTACATTGTTCAGTGACTTTTTTTTCCTTCTTGGTGCATTTTACAGGACCTGATTTCGAAGGTGACGATTGGTGTTGGTAAGCGACGGGGCAATCTCTATTACCTTGTGGCGTTGGCTTCTACTTCATCTCTGCAAAACCGACCCTCCTGTCACCACATCACCGTCTCTGCTGATCTTTGGCACCGCCATTTGGGGCATCATTCTCATGGGGGTCTACAATATTTAGCAAATAAAACCTTAAATTTCCCTTTTGATTCAAGTCATCGTTGCCATGTTTGTCCGGTGGCGAAACAAACTCGCCAACCTTTTAGTCGTAGCTCCATTTTAACTTCTAATTTTTTTGAACTTTTGCATTGTGACATTTGGGGTCCTCATAAGACTGCCTACCTTACTGGTGCTCATTATTTCTTAACTATAGTTGATGATTTTTCTCGTTTCACATGGGTTTTCTTAATGCGACACAAACATGAAACACAACCGACCCTCAAAACCTTCTTTGCTTATATTGAAACTCAATTTCACACAAAATCAAACAAATTAGAGTCGATAATGGGGGTGAATTTTATTCCATGCGGGATTTCTTCTCTGACAATGGGATCATTTATCAACACTCTTGTGTTTACACACCACAACAAAATGGTGTTGTAGAACGAAAGCATCACCACATCCTAGAAACTGCCCGAGCTTTGCGTTTTCAGTCTCATTTACCAGTTAAGTTTTGGGGGGAGTGTGTTCTCACCGCAACTTATCTCATAAACCGTCTCCCTACACCATTACTTTCCAGAAAATCACCATTTGAGATACTATACAACAAGCCACCTTCTTATTCCCATATGCGTGTCTTCGGTTGTCTTGCATATGCCACATATGTCCACCCTCCCTCCAAGTTCTCTCCCAGGGCTCATCGATGCGTTTTTTCTTGGTCATCCCCCAGTTCAAAATGCTTATAAACTTTATGATCTTGAGACACACAAAATTTTCACCAATCGGGATGTTATTTTCCTTGAAGACACATTTCCTTTTGATCCATCCACCACTGTTGTACTTTCTCCTACCTTACCCGATTTAACTCATTCCACACCTTTACCCATCCCACCTGACCCCAATGCCCCTGACATTTCCCCATCTCATTTCCCTTCCCAACCCACTTCCACACCGCTTGACCCATCCCCACCACCTGACTCATCCTCACATCCTTCCAACTCTCACCCCATCACGGACCCCACCCCTGACCCTCCAATTTCTGCTCAACCCAACCGTTTTTTCCACACGCCACAAGGAGCCTAATGTCCGTCTCCGTGACTACGTTTGCTCGCAGGTGATGCTACTCCCACTCCAATCTTCGTCGCCTTCGTCATCCGGTTCCACCAGAAGTACTCGTTATCCCATTTGTAATTCTATTTCCTATCACAGATATTCACCATTGCATCTTTCTTTTGTTGCTCACATTAGTCGAAGTGTAGAACCTTCCTCTTTTGCAGAGGCTCTTCAAGACCCTCATTGGAAAAAAGCCATGGATTCAAAACTTGCGGCACTTTCTTTCAACAATACCTGGACTCTTACTCCGCTTCCTCCCGGAAAGCGTCCAATTGATTGTAAGTGGGTCGACAAAATCAAGCATAATGCTGACGGTTCTATCGAGCGTTACAAAGCTTGTTTAGTGGCCAAAGGATTCACTCAACCAGAGGGGATTGATTATTATGACACTTTCTCTCCCACGCCAAAATGATCACAGTCCGCTGCCTTCTTGCTATTACCGCTGGTCACAGGTGGTCTATCCAACAATTCGATGTTCATAATGCCTTTCTTCATGGCGATCTTCAAAAAGAAATTTACATGTCCCCTCCTCCTGGTCTTCGGCGTCAGGGGAAGAGCCTTGTATGCCGCCTCAACAAGTCCTTATATGGCCTCAAGCAAGCCTCTCGACAGTGGTTCGCAAAATTCACAGAAGCTATCCTTGCCGCTGGTTTTACTCAGTCCAAAGTGGATTATTCCCTCTTCACCCAAAAGAACGGTACATCCTTCACAACTTTGTTGATTTACGTTGATGATATTATTATTACAGGCAACAATTTAGATGCCATTACTACTCTCAAACGGTTTCTTCATACTCGCTTTCGTATTAAAGATCTTGGCAATTTGAAATATTTTCTGGGTATTGAAGTTTCTCGTTCTAAAAAAGAACTATGTATTTCACAAAGAAAGTATGCCCTTGAAATAATCAAGGATTGCGGCCTTTTGGGTGCAAAACCAATAGGATTTCCAATGGAGGAAAACAAACTTTCAGATAAAGGTGAACTACTCAAAGACCCATCTTTGTATCGAAGATTGGTTGGACGCTTGATTTATCTTACTGTTACTAGACCGGACATCACATACTTCGTGCATGTATTCAGCCGTTTTATGCATCAACCGCGTTAGCCACATATGGATGCAGCACTTCGAATTGTGCGATATTTGAAGTCTACACCAGGTCAGGGCTTATATTTTCAGTCAGATAATAAGTTAACTTTGAGAGCTTTTTGTGATTTGGATTGGGACGGTTGTCCGATAACTCGCCGCTGTACAACTGGGTATTGTATATTCTTGGGGAATTCGTTGATTTCATGGAGGACTAAGAGGTAGAAAACGGTCTCACTTTCTAGTGCTGAAGCCGAATATAGGGCCATGGCTGAGACATGTTGCGAGCTTATTTGGTTACGGTATTTGTTAACAGATTTGCATGTACCCATTTCAGGGCCTGCAATTATGTCTTGTGATAACCAGGCAGCATTGCATATTGCTGCCAATCCTGTCTTTCATGAGAGAACACGTCACATAGAGATGGATTGTCATTTTGTTCGGGACAAGATTTTAGACGGCTCTATAGCTACTCAATATGTCAATTCTTCTCAACAATTGGTAGACATATTTACAAAGGCCTTAGGCAAAGAAAATTTTTCATCCATGTTGTGCAAGTTG
Source organism: Heteromeles arbutifolia (assembly GCA_024362995.1). Classification (NCBI taxonomy): domain Eukaryota; kingdom Viridiplantae; phylum Streptophyta; class Magnoliopsida; order Rosales; family Rosaceae; genus Heteromeles; species Heteromeles arbutifolia. Next base: position 35,436,748 of record JANCRC010000007.1, on the reverse strand, counting down.
GGAGTTCTTGACATCCACTCTCCAACTTGAGGGGGAGTGTTAGAAAGTCAATGTAATTAGATAGGAAGGGATTATATGATTGATTTGTAATTGATACTTTCTATTGATGTATTCCTAGATTTTAGGTCTTCTTGTTGTACAAGGAAAGATATTGTATTGTATATATTGAGCATTCTATCAATGAAAGAATTATTCTGGCCAAATACAATTTTCACACATTAGGATGTTTAGATAAGTAATCGGATGCAATTCGGTTGAAATACCACCGGGGAATTGAGTATTGCTTCTTGTGATTAATAGTTGTAATTTCACCTAGGATGAATATCACGTGTTAGGGGTTGCATGGTTTTTCAAAGGATTTTCACAAAGCGTAATGAGTCATACATGTTTATATTTGATCTGAATACCACAGACGGGTTGCATGTTTATATTTGATCTGAATACCACAGTAGAATATGCATTAAGAAAACCTAACCTTCAAAGTTGCATGGGTAATTCATAAGTAATTGGTAAATCTACATATGATTGTTAAGGGGATGACGGAACCCTGGGCTTTTACAATTTGTTTCTCAAAACCTTTTCTCTTTGATTTGTTTCCTTTTTAATTCGTTATTAGTTGCTTTCCCTAAATTACTTTTATTAAAATTCGTTTTTAATATTTTAGGTTATAAAATCAACCTCTTCCAATCTTTGTTTTCAAATAATTAGCTAACAATTAGTATAAATACATATTATTCATTCAATCCTTGCAGAAACGACCTTACTTGAGCCGTTTATACTACAACTACCTTATTCTCTTACAAGTATTTTTAAGTGTTTTTATCCCTACTTTTGCAGGTGGTAAAAATCCTATCATGGTGCAAAACTTAATTTCTGAGTTGCTCTTCTTCTCCAAATCTATGAGTATATATAGTTGAAATTAAGAATTGTTTTCAATAATTTTAGGTCTTGATAAGGTTGGAAGAAGCTGAAAATATTTTTGTAATAATTGCATATCTGTAAAGGGTTGGGTTTCAACGAATCATCTCATGCACGAGTTGCAAGTTTTACAGTTTGTCCAACATTAATAGTAAATAAATTGCCCGAATCAGATTCCATGCTATATCACTTCTATCTCATGCCTTAATTGATACGGTGTCTAAAATTAGTCAGATCTTGAGTGAAGCTTTACAATTTAATTTCTATTTTACTAGTGCTCTCCAAACCTACAATTAGATTAATTTAGTTGAATTTGGGTAAATATTAAATAGAAACTTAAATATAATTTTCAAGAAAAAAATACATGTTTAAGGAAAATATCAGCCCAATTAAATATGTTAGGATATGTCACAAACTTTATTGCAATTTTGGCCTATTACTAAATGAAAGGTATGAGAGATTATCATCATTTTATTTTCACCTTCATCTCACTGTGAGCATTTTCGTTAAGATTCTTGAGTGTAGAACCCCATTTGACAATGTTTTGGGCCTCACTACTATACTTTTCACTTATTTTTTTTGGAGTTTTAACGAAAAACCCGCGGTACTGTTCACTTTAACGAAAAACCATATTTTTACACTAAAAAGTCAATCTGTGTACTATTCACTTTACCTTTTATTTTGTCCTTATCGTTAAAACTCAAAGTTTTCAAACCCTTTTAATTAGTTTTCCTTTTTTTTTTGGTTAATCTTAGTTTACTACTCTCAAGTTTCGTAGTTTTCAACATTTAGTACATGAAGTTTTTTTTGTCCCAGAGTCATACCTAAAGTGTTAATTTTGGGATAGTCTTATACATCCGTTAGTCTGGCTGTTAAGTCTCCTGTTAACTGATGACGTGACACCCACATAAACAATGACTAAGCGTCATGTGTCAATAAGAATCCCACATGAATATTAAAAATAAAAATAAAAAAATTAAACATAAAAAGATAAAAAAAAATTGAAAAAAAAAAAATGGGCGTCTTCTTCCTCAACCCCTCCTCGACCCTCCATCCCTTCTCCCTCCCTTCTCTCTTCTGCACCCACCTAACCTTCATCTCCTCTTCGACTCCCCACACCGGTTCACAGGTAACGGACACCGCCGCCACACCCCACCCCCTCCCTTCTCTCCTCTGCACCCACCTAACCCTCCTCCCAACCAACCCATCCCTCCCTGCAAATGTCTCAGCCTTTCCCTGCAAAAACATAAAAAATTGATGGAAACCCAATTGCTAAAAAAGAACAACCTTTCTCCCCTCCCGTCTCTCCACTGTCACCCCTCTCTCAGCCACCCCCAAACTGCAAACTATACTAACCACACCATTTTCAACCCCAAATCAGCCCCACCCTCCTTCTCCCACAAATGCATCCAACAAAACCCACAGAACCCCACCTCAGAACCTTAAAAATTCGAACCCCAGAACAAAAATTCGAACCCCACCTCAGAACCCCAAAAATTCAAATCTGTCAATGGCTCCGCCTTATCCGATTAGCACGACTCCGGCTCCCTTGACCCCCGCATCATCGGAATCGCCCGCTACTACTGTCAATCTGCAACCTCGCGCGCCTCCAAAACCTTGACCTCTCCAACCCGCTGCCGCTGTCGAATTCGATCCCCAACCCTAGACAAAGTCCTAACCCTAGAAATTGGATTGGATTGAAATTGAGGGAATTGAAATGCGGGGAGGGTGGATGCAGAGGAAAGAAGGGAGGGAGAAGGGAGAGAGGGGGCGGGGATGAGGTAGGAGACGACCCATAAAAAAAAATTTCAAGTTTTTTTAATTTTTTTTAATATCCACGTGGGACCCTTATTGACACATGGCTCCCATTCATTGTCCATGTGGGTGCCCAGACTAACAGATGTATGAGACTGTTCCAAAATTAACACTTTAGGTATAACTTTGAGACGAAAAAAATTTCACGTACTAAATGTTGAAAACCACAAAACTTGAGGGTAGTAAACTGAGATTTATCCTATTTTTTTAGTTTTCGGCTTAAATATTCTACTAAATATACATCTGTTGCTCAATAAATCGTAAAACTGCTTTTGAATTCCTGAAAAAGTTTAACTTAATACTCATCAAAAATATTTTGCGAAAATAAAAAAACTTGCATTTTTGTCAAAAAAACATGGGTTTTAAGCGGACTCGACACACATAAAATGAGGTGGACTCAGCTCAAGCAGAACTAGACGAACCATGGCACGCAAAATAAGGCAGGCTCTGCTCACAAAAAAAAGGCATGCTTCTTGCACGCGAAACGAGAAAGAATACGTCGCACAAATCGAGGCCAGCTGTGGGCACATAAAATGAGACTGGATCCATACACGCCAAAACAATGCGGGCTCGGTGGATGCAAAAAGGGGCAAGCTTTTGGCACGCAAAACGTGCGCACATAAAGAACGTGTTTTCTCTTATTTTTGTGGAAGACCACTTCTCATCAACTAAGTAGAATTTGTTTTGGAGATAAAGTAAAAGACCTAGTCTTTCTCAACTAGATGAGAAGTTCCTGATTCTTTGGGCACTCTCTTCTCAACTTCTTCAACGTACTCCAGTCTGCTCTGTAAAATTTAGGGTTTGATCAAGCTTCCAGGTATAAGAAAAAGAGTTAACTAGTATAAAGCATTTAACATATATTTGAATTTTAACATAGAAGGTGATAGTTTTTGGATCTAGCTTCCTCAGTGTAAAGGAAGGTCTAGAGAGAGCTGATTATTAGATGATTTATCCAGGAGACGGCGTAGCAATTTGAGACTGCTTGCATATCTTGGGCAGAGCCACAAAACGTCTTAGTGACATTATCCGTGATTCAACCCAAAATGTTGTTTCGATTGTTTTCAACTCACTTGTAACTTCGATAATTGTTATTATTGCCTTGAAAGTCCTCATCCATAAGGCATGGAAAAGAACCTTTTATGGATTTAACCCATTTGTAAACAATCCATTTGTAAACAATCCATTTGAACTCAGAAGCCCAAATAACTTGTGGCGTAAGTAATCAATCCACTTGACAGTTAAAATTCATGATGTTAGACTAAACTAACAGTGGCACACTCAGTATTGATTTAGCTTTGATTAAAAGCCTGAAGGCCTGTCCAAAGCCCAACAAAGGCACTTTTCAAACTAATACAAACATACTCACCACCATGCGATTTTCCATCTCTTCGAATAATTTACATGACAAGTTGAAGCAACTCAGCTCTTGATAACATGAGAAAAGAAAAGCCCTGGAAAAGAAGTAACTTTGTGTTTGTCCTTAATTCGGCCCCAATTTCCACAATTGCTTCTTTAACTTCTTTTACCGTTTATATGTAATTCAACAGAAATAGAAACATAAATAGGCCTCTTAAAACTCTCTCCTCTCTCTGTTTTTTGTTTTTGTCTTTTTAAGGAGCCTTGCATAACTAACTAAACTAATTTGTGGTCATTTCTCTCAATTTCAACTTTGATGCATGTAGTAGCCTTCTTTGCCAGACTAGGACAAACCTAATTTGTGAACTGTTGAGTGGTTAGTTATAAATTATAGATAATCATTCCGTTCCTATGGAGGAACCTAATTGTTTTTTTATCTATGATTAATGTATCTCAACCATACAAATTGTTCATTTTCTTTATCATCATGTAAAATCATATTTGTAAAAAGTTATTTAATTTAAAAATTATTTAGACATCCAAGAAAAGTTATTTGTACCAATTTTTCAACGCGTGCTTTTGAGATCTGACTATGCAAAGAATGTTATTTCAATCTCTTTCTTTAATTCATCGTTCTCTTTTTGAATAACAATGTTTGATATGCAAAAAACGACAAACAATAAAAGCAAAGCTCAATCTTCAAGATTCAAATTATGCTGGAATCTCTCCGTAATTATGTCACGCCTCAACCCGCGAATAAAGACTGTTAACGAGTTAGGGTGTGAACCATATCTTAGCTATAAAAAGAAATTCTACAACCAAGATATGGTGGAAAATAAAATTAAAATTTTACATACATAAAGTTTATTAAATACGCAGTGGAATAAAATAGTGTACAAATTACTTTACAACCGAAACTACTAGCAAAATAATAATTAAAATGTGACAATTCTTGTAAATACATAAAATATACGCAAATGAGATGCATGAATGTACTCACTCCCTTCTAATCCTGCTAACACATACCTAAGTCATCCAGGCCTGCACGTCCCATACAATGCTTATACCACTTGGCTCCGAATACCTTAGAATATGAGTTAACTACCGTTCATCCCTTAAGCCCAATTTTTATAATTAAATTCTCAGTTTCTACTTTATTATACAGGCACTTCTCCTGACGCCCAATTGTATATTCAAGCCCTTCCCCCGATGCCTGACGTATACAAGATTTCATTATTTTTATAATCAACCAATTTGTATACTCAAGCCCTGCACTCGACGCCTGACATATACAAGGTTCATTATTTTTATATTCAAGGCAAACTTCAACCCTTGAATATCCTCACAACTCAAACACAACTTAACTCTTTTCTTACTTTACAAGAATGCTTATGTATATGCCATGTAACAAGGATATCAATAATCACATGCTCGAAAACATCTGCAACACTAATCAAATTGTTAGTAGCCAAAATTGTATTATATCTGCAACATTAATCAAATTGTTAGTAGCCAAAATCGTATTATCTTATCAATAATATATAGTATGGATACAACAATCTAATTGAGAAATATTACTTTACTGTTTTACTCCATCTCTCTCTAGGTGATATTGATGCATAAACCCATTTGAGTCCATAGAGCAATTTTGTTGGGTAAGCTCTCATGCATTTTCTGGGATTTGTCTCTCTTATTTTACAGCATTCTCAAGGGAATTAAATGAATATTTTCGATGGTGTGGTGGGAGTGCTTCTTATGGCAATGGTCTCCAAAATATAAATGCATAAACAACACAAGATTTAAGTGGTTCGCCAAATCGACTACATCCACTAGGGTTTGCTTTCATTGTATTTTACTATATATTTCATTATAGCTTGGAGCCTTAACAATATGTAAATGAAAGATAAGAGGTAATATGAAAGGGAGAATGGCTTTTTGTTGGAGTTGTTCTTTTTCTTCTTCTTCCTCTCTCTTTTCTCCGTGTCCCTTTTTTTGGTTCTTGTTCCTTCTTTACAGAGATTGCATGACATTTTCCTCTCCAAAAAATCTCCCAAGTGTGCCAATGGAAAGAAACCAAGTGTGGTGCCAATCATTAGACATAAAATGTGTTCCAATACCAAGGCAACAAGTGTTGTCCTCATCATTAACCATGATATGTGGTCCAATAGAAAGAAATCAATTGTTTAAGCTAATCATTAGCCCTAATATGTGTTCCAATAGAAACACACCAAATGTTAACCTAACCATTGATAATGGTATGTGTTCAAATGGCAAAGAGATGTGTTAAGTTAATCAATATCATGCAAGGTGGATACAATCATCTAAGGCCACGTTGAGCTTTAGCTTAAGTTTTATTCCTAGATCAAAACACATGGGTAAGTCTACAATCAATAGGCATACAAATAGAGTTTGGTAAAAGCTCCAATTTTCTCTCATAAAACGTCACTAAAAACTATTTACAAGTACACTAGTAGGCACAAAGACATGTTTCCAAGCTTTGACAACACCTCCCGTTCTATTAGTAGTTAGGTATTTATGTAAAGTGATTTTAAACCAAAATAGAGAAATACAAGTACAAAAGAATAGATTTTCATAAAAAAAATATTACAAAAAATTTGGTAACACAGACATACTAATCACGTATACATACACATGTACATATATATACTCTCTTTTTTTTAAATACGGGGTATTACAAATTGTCACTGGGTCTGGCATTGCTCGGAGCACCGGCTGCCACCGTGCCGTAGGTACATCACAAGTGAATAAATAATATTTGTGTGAAATGTTTTATCAACATATTCAACCAATAAAGCAACGAGGAAAGCAAGAATGAGCGAACCTTTTCTCTGTATTTTTTTATCAATTTGTTGATATCTAGAGGTATTCTTAAAATACACTATAAAATCTCTCCATTTTTGTCAAAATCTTTAACTTTAAGAATCATTTAAAATCACCACTTATACTATGGTTTTAAACACCTTTAAAATCCTAATAAAATACATCCAAATTTATGTGGATTTTTATAAATTCTCTTAAAATCGTTATTGAATACACTAGGATTTGGAGATAATCATTTAAAATCACAATGGATATATGAATAAAGAATTAAAACGTCTTAAATTCCCAATTAAACTTTTATGTTGTATTTTGAAACATAAAATTGTGATAGTTTGTCTTGTTAGCGTATTTTTGTTAATATGCATGCACACAAAGAAATTGAACCAACTGTAAATAAGTTGGTGTTATTTATTATTTATTCAAATAGTCCTCACATTTGTAACTTGTGTGGTTTAATAGGACCGCACAAACAGTTTAACAATCTAATGTGAGAATTAAGAGAATTTTGATTACGGGGTTTCCTTATGCTCTTGTGAGTATGCAGATGAGGCTTCAAACGTTAATTTCACCACTTCCTTAGGACAAACACATATACCATCCTCGCATTTACATTTGGCGGGGTTATCACAATCTTCAAGTTTTCTGCACATACCAGGTTGCCATATGTTCATTGCTTCGACTCCAACTTGTACACCTACCATAAATATTTCCTTAATTGTTAATTAGAAATATCACATGCTTATAATACATACTATGTATGTGGCAAGTTGCACAAGTTTAAAGTGAAGGGTGATCAGGGAAATATGAGAAAAAGTGAGTGAAATAAAAGTTATTCGAGTAAAGTATTTTACCAGCAGATGCGACCAATAAAGCAACAAGAAAAATCAGTTTGAGCGAACCTTTCTCCATAGATTTTCAAGTTTTTGATACCTAGAGAAAAATGATTATGATCGTTGTGCACTTGCAGTGTGGTGCAAAACTTAATTTCTGAGTTGCTCTTCTTCTCCAAATCTACGAGTATATATAGTTGAAATTAAGAATTATTTTCAATAATTTTAGGTCTTGATAAGGTTGGATGAAGCTGAAAATATTTTTGTAATAATTGCATATCTGTACAGGGTTGGGTTCAACGAATCGTCTCATGCACGAGTTGCAAGTTTTACAATTTGTCCAACATTAATAGTAAATAAATTGCCCGAATCAGATTCCATGCTATATCACTTCTATTCCATGCCTTAAATGATATGGTGTCTAAAATTAGTCAGATCTTGAGTCAATGTGACAGCCCGTCCTGAGAAATATTTATCGTTGATGTGAAAAGGCGAAATTGCCCTTGGATGTTATATAATGTGCATGTGTGTGTCTAAGTTTTGGAGTGGCCCAATTTATGTGTTCCTTAATTATTGGAACCAATTAGGATTAGATTTTTATGTGTTTTTGGTTGTTGACCAATCCTAGACCACACACTCAAACTCTCTCTCCCTCACGTGCTCTCTCTCTCGATTCTTCCATTTCCGTACAACCATACGGACAACCATTCATCTCTCAAACTAGTCACGGATAGAGGTTTTAAGTTACAGTTTTAGACTCATTGCAACCTTGTGAGTTCAGTGGTACCCTTAGTTTAGCAAGGAACCTTCGAAAACCCTTGGATCCGTGAAGCTCCGTCGAGGGTACTGTTCACGTGCTCATGATCGTGAAGGGTTTAGTGGATTTTAAGATCGTAGGGAGCTTTAGAACACTCTCACGAAGCTTCATTTTGGTGAAGGATTTGTTCTACTCGTCATAAGCTTCATTTTGGTGAAAATTTCATGGATTTTGGTTGAGTATTGACTGAGATATTAAGGTTTGAAAATTTTCCAGAATCCGACAATCGCAGAGGTCACCGGTGCCGGACTCCGGCGATCTAAGGAAGAAGACAAAGAATATTCCATCAAGTTTGACGGAATATTCTAATGACGTCAGGTTAGTTTAACAGAATATGCTTGTTTTTGACGGAATATTCCTTACGGCATTAACTGTTATCGTTAGGCGTGCCAGGCACGTGGCCGCTCATGGGGGCGCGTCTAGCCGTGCCTTGGCCGACACATGGGACGTCGAAAATTTTTTCTAAAAATATGGGGATGTTTCTAAGGTTGAGTGGGTCACGGTTGTATATTCATATACCCAAATTGAGCAATTTTTGAGAAGTTATTACCTAGTTTTGGTTATGTGCGTTTAAATGACGTTTTTATAGTTGTTTCGCATATAAGTGAGACCTATCCTCAGGACGAGCGCAATCAGTCGAAGCTCGGGGGCTACGACTCTTCAACATACCAGTGAGTGGGCTTTTGTTTTCCATATATACCTATATATTGAGTTTTTCCCAGAAAACAAAATTGAATGGTTATGTGTTTTGAAATACCATGCAAAGTATCTATTTATTTTATTATGCATTAGTAGTTGCATATATTTACGATTGGTGCTGCGGACGCACAGGTAAGTGCCAGGTAAGTTTATAAATTAAGGATTTGAGATTTCTTTAGTTATGAGATATGATGTGATGCGTTGAGAGCTCATAAACCTGCACCCCGGTGTTAGTGCTCCTACCCAGAGTTAGGGCACAGTCCTTCACGTGATGTTCACCTCCTGCACCATATGCTCACCTTGGATCTAAGTTAGGTGCACAGTCTTGTCGTGCAGACCACTATATATGGTTCCGACTCGTAGGTGACCCGCGATTATTCGCACAGTCTTCACGTGATCGTAGCACTAGAGCATATTTATTTTACACCTAGTTACGTTGTGCAGACCACTAGAGGTTGTGCTGAATTGTGTGCAGGATTTGATATGGTTGAGGATGATTATGAGCTATAAACTCAGCCGTGGGCTGATTTGATATATTGCATTCTTATATGCTCACTGAGTTACTTATGGCATTTCATTGAGATACCTTGGCATGGTATATTTCTATGGATTTTCATCCTGAGCATGATTTCAGATATAACATATATTATATTTTCTGGGAAATTATACAGGTTTTATGGTGAGGGGTTAAAACTTTTGAGAAATGAAATGATTTTGAAAAGCTTTGTTTTTGCCCACTCACACTTTCTGTTTTGCGCCCCTCCAGGTATTAGGTAGAAGTGTTCGTTTGTGGCTTATGAGGTTTCGACTGAAGTTCTGACAGATTACCACAAATGCAGGACCACCTTTGGGTGTTGTTTATTTAGTATTTGTCCATTCGGACTGCACTTAGACTATTTATGCTCTGGTTGTATATTTCACACTTAATCTTGCGCTAGCACGTTATCTTAGTTAGTACTGCTAGTAGTTTGATTTTTATTTATTCGTAATTCCCTATATCAATATTGCTTCCGCACTGTGCACATGGTTACGTCACTCTCACGTGACGGCCAGCATGCCTCGATTTAGGTCGGGGTGTGTCAGTCAAGCTTTATAATTTAATTTCTATTTTACTACTGCTCTCCAAACCTACAATTAGATTAATTTAGTTGAATTTGCGGAAACAATGTTTAATACAAAAACAGCAAACAATAAAAGCAAAGCTCAATCTTCAAGATTCAAACGTCGGAATCTCTTCGCAATTATCACTGGGTTAGGCACCGCTCGGAGCACCGACTGCCACCGCGCCATAGGTACATCAAAAGTGAATAAATAATATTTGTGCGAAATATTTTATCAACAAATTCAACCAATAAAGCAACGAGGAAGCAAGATTGAGCAAACATTTTTCAATTTAAAAATTATTTAAAATCGCCACTTAGTACTACGGTTTTAAATACCCTTAAAATTCTAACACTACTACAAAATTGGCTTATTGTGTCGGTTAGTGGTGGCGGTTTTATACTGTTACTGTCGAATAAAGTGTTTTCCGCACTGTTCTAAAAATCCTCACCTAGCGCCTGGCGCTAGGTGGCTGGTCACCGCACCGATTCATGCCTAGGCGTTTAAAAATTAAGAAAGGGCGCCTAAACCTGCTAAGGCGTCCGCCTAGACCACCTAGGCACCTGCCTAGCCCCCTTAGACCCGCCTAGGTTACAACTCACTTAAACAGAAAATAGATAACTTTCATTTTGAATTTTCTTTTTCCATAAATTGTAAGAGGCTTGTTGAATACTTAAATAAACACACATTATAGGCTTGTTCCACATGTTTTCATTATGTTCCAATACTTAATAATATATATGTCATTCTATATTGTAGTTTATGATGAAATTATAAATATTTTAAGTATAAACAGACACTTATTTACATGAAATATAATAGATTTACTTAAATTTGCCTAGTCCGCCTAGGCGCTCGCCTAGCCACCTAGGCACTAGGCCCCATCTATCCGGCCGACTAGCGCCTAGTATCTTTTAGAACCTTCCAACAACATGTTTGAAAAGTGTCAAAAAATAAAGTATTACTGTCATTTATATCCGACAAGAATAATGAAGTGGAACCCTTACCTCCATTAGAGACATTTTTTAAAATAATTTTAACCAATTATGGTGGACATATCCGACATGAGTAAGTAATGTGTCAAATCTATCAATTATTTTCGAATTTTTTATACTAACTCTGGCGATTAAAACTGAAACCAATATTTTCAAATTTTTAATACTAATTCTGGCGGTTATATCCGACACAAATTGTGTCCAAAAAAAAATTTACTTTTTTTTAAACCATTACTTTTGATTAAACTTTCTTAAAAAATATTATATTATTTTCAATTTTTTTTAAACCATTACTGTCACAGCCCGTCCCGGAATTAATTAATCGAGGATGTGAAATGACGGGATTGCCCTTGAATCTTCTACGGTATGTGACATTTCATTTGGGTTTTATTGTTTTATCCTAAGTTTGTTTTGGAATTATTTTGTGTGGTTGGGGTGCCTGTTGACCACACACATACACTTTCATTTTTTCACTCTCTCTCTCCCTCCCGCACGCACAGTCTCTCTCTCTCTCTTTTCATTCGAACGGTACGGACAATCCAGAGATTGTCAAACCTTCACGGATCGATGTGGTTGAGACCACCATCATCTCCTAGAGACCATACGAACCCATTGGTACCCATTTCAGGACAATCCAAGCTTACCACGAGCTTAAGGAAGTCCCCACGAAGCTCGGAGTGCTTCGTTTGAAGGTTTGGGACGTCGGGATCATAAGGTTCGAAGGTGGCCGGTTTTGGTGAAATTTTCCCGACGCGATTTGGAAGGTTTTGAGGCTCCAAAGAGTTGTTTCGCATATAGGTGAGATCTACCCCGAGGACGAGCGCAGTCAGAGGCGTCACGGGGGTTACGATCCTGCGACATACCAGTGAGTGGGCAGTTTTGTTTTCATTATATGCCTATACTTAATGACTTTTCCCAGAAATTGAATTAAAATGAATTATGTGATTGAAGTGCCATACATAGAAATTGCATGAATATGTGAATGGATATTATATGATGCATATATTTGATTTGGTGCTGCGGACGCACATGTGAGTATCAGGTGAGTTACATTTGATGAATTGAATTGTTGGATGAGATTTATGTTGATAGCTCATAACCTGCACCTCTGGTGTTAGTGCTTAGATATTTCACCGCATCACACGCTCACCTTGGATCCAAGTAGATGCTAGTCGTACAGACCACTGGAGGTGGTTCCGACATGCTAGTCGTACAGACCATTAGAGACGGTTCCGACTAGTAGGTGACCTTAGATTATGTGAACAGATGATTGATGAGAGAAGCACTAGAGCGTATTATTACACCATCCGAGTCGTACAGACTACTATAGGTAGTTCCGACTCATGTGCAGCGTAGTGCCGTACAGGTCGCAGTTGGCGACTCCGGCAGGGCCGTACAGGTCGCAGTTGGCGACTCCGGCAGGGCCGTACAGGTCGCAGTTGGCGACTCCGGCAGGGCCGTACAGGTCACAGTTGGTGACTCCGGCTGGATTGGGTAATGAGCTTTAGAATCAGCCGTACAGGACCACTGCTGGGTCTCCGGTTGATTTATTATTTCACCTGATTATTATTGATGCATCCATATTATACTTTTGGCTTATGGCTTGTTATATTTCTCTGAAAATGATGAATGAGGATGTTTGAGATTCCGAAGCTATATATAATTATATATATTCTATTTTTCTGGGAAAGTATATAGGTTTTTACAGAGAGGGGATATATACGTTTTTAAAGGAAAGATTTTGAAAGCTTTGTTTTACTGACCCACTCACCTTGTTTTGCGCCCCTCCAGGTTGTAGTTAGGAGTGTTTGGTGGCTCTCGAGGATTCCCACGGCTGTTCTGACGGACTTCACTCATGTAGGATTCACCTTCGGGTGTTGTAACTTAGTAGTTGTCCTACTTGACTGCATTTGAACCTTATGCTCTGATTATGTGTATTTCATACTTTAACTATCTCTCTAGCATGTCATTAGGAGTGTGCTGCTAGTATTCAGTTTCTAATTATTCATACTCTTATATTATTGCTTCCGCATTGCGTAATGGTTACGTCACGTTTGTGACGGCCAGCACGCCCTGATTCTCGGGTCGGGGTGTGTCAATTACTTTTGATTAAACTATCTTAAAAATATTATATTATAATATATTAAACAAATAGTGATTTTATTGCTTACAACCGTCGAAATTTTGGGTCCCATTACTTAATATCTGAATGCTTTTTTTTTGCAATTTTTTACACATGCTATCTCGAAGTATATACAAGCATATTTGAGGGTTGGATCGTTGAAACTGGTTTCGTATAATGCGTACCCAATCAAATTGATAGATTTAACAAACACTTAAACGTTATTGTTATACTTCCATTAGTATAAATATTTTAAATTGAAGATCGAATTCATTCATTGCATTCTTATGGGGTCGAGGAGTGTAACTGTAAAAAAAATCATCAAAATCGGAGCTAAAATAACTGTTAAATTGTGATTTTTTGTTTATAACCATCGAAAACTTTTGTTCCGTTACCTAATCTCTGAATGTTTGTTTTTTACGATTTTTTACGTAAGCGATCTCGGAGTGTGTACAAACAAGTTTGACAGTTGGATCGTTGAAAAAAGTTTCGTAGAATGCATATCGCATCAAAACGGTAGATTAAACAAACACTTAGAGTTAATGGTATACTTCCCCATCAAGTATAAAATAAGATTTCGTGGTATTCACTAGTGTAAATATTTTAAATTGAAGATCAAATTCATTCAATGCATTATTATAGGATCGAGGAGTGTAGCTGTAAAAAAATCATCAAAATTGGAGCTAAAATAACTGTTAAATTGTGACTTTTCGTTTATAACCGTCGAAAACTTTTGTTCCGTTACCTAATCTCTGAATGTTTGTTTTTTGTGATTTTTTACGTATGCGATCTCGGAGTGTGTACAAACAAGTTTGACGGTTAGATCATTGAAAAAAGTTTCGTAGAATGTGTATCACGTCAAAGCGGTATATTAAATATACACTTAAAGAGTTAATCTCATACTTCCATTAAGTATAAAATAAGATTTTGTGGTATCTACTAGTGTAAATATTTAAATTGAAGATCGAATTTGTTCATTGCATTCTTATAGGGTCGAGGAGTGTAGCTGTAAAAAATCATTAAAATCGGAGCTAAAATAACCGCTATATTATGATTTTTCGTTCATAACCGTCGAAAACTTTTATTGTTACATAATCTTTGAATGTTTGTTTTTTTGCGATTTTTTACGTATGCAATCTCGGAGTTTGTACAAATAAGTTTGACGGTTGGATCATTGAAAAAAGTTTCGTATAATGCATGTCGCGTCAAAACGGTAGATTAAATAAACACTAAGAGTTAATATTATACTGCCATTAAGTATAAAATAAGATTTTGTGGTATCCACTAGTGTAAATATTTTAAATTGAAGATCGAATTCATTCATTGCATTCTTATAGGGCCGAGAAGTGTAGCTGTAAAAAAATCATCAAAACCAAAGCTAAAATAACTGTTAAATTGTGATTTTTTGTTCATAACCGTCTAAAACTTTTGTTCCGTTACCTAATCTCTGAATGTTTGGTTTTGTGATTTTTTACGTATGCGATCTTGTAGTATCTACAAACAAGTTTGACAGTTAGATCATTGAAACTAGTTTCGTAGAAATGCATATCTCCGTTAAATTTGCCTAAATTTTGAAGTGGGAAAAGTAATTTGTGCTAAATTTTTATTTATGTTTTTCAAGTATTGATTAGACAATATTTAGTTTGTGTGATGACATTTCATTGTACAATTATCTTTTTGTTTCTTTATCGCATATTTTACATGGGTTATTACCTATTAAACCAAACAATTATTTATTTAATTTTTTAAAATGTATTCTATTTAAATACATATTATTTATTTATTAAACCAAACAATTATTATTTTATATTTTTAAATCGTAACCAAATTTTGGGGGGAATTTTGCCGCCATTCTTTTTGTTGTCGGTATAACTGACAATAATGAAGCTTTTCTGTCGGTTTATATTTGAAAAAAGGTTTTTGTCAGTTTTAACCAACAGTAATGAAGATTTTTTGTCGATTTATATTTTAAAAAAGGTTTTTGTCGGTTTTAACCGACAGTAATGAAAATTTTCCAGAATAAAACCCCTCCATCTCTTCCTTGCACTGGTGCCTTCTCCCTTCCCCCTTCCTTCCCCCTTTTCTCCTCTCCTCATTTCCTTCTCCTTCTCTTCTCCCCTTCTCCTTCTCACTTCAATCACAATGGATGAACAATTCGAGGAGCAACATTGACACACCCCGTCCCGAAGGTAGGGCGTCAAACATTCTGAAACATGTACGTTTTAAATTATTTGTATTACGTTCAGTTTGTGTTTTAAATTTTGATTATGTTATTAAATTGAGTTTGTATTTTGAATCTTGACTTGAGATACCTTATCAAATATTATGCATAAATTGAAAATTAGTCTTTGTTTAGAGCTTTTATGTAGGTTTTGTTTTTGTAAATATGTATCAACAATGTTTTTTGTTATTAACAAGGAGCAATGCCTCAACGGAGAACTCGGAGCTGTGGAATCCCAAATTGTATATTTTTTCTTTGACGAAGGATTGGTGCTTGATTAAGCAAGATGAAAAGAAAGTCGAATGTAGGTATAATTTTTTCTTTTTTTTTACAAACTATATAATTAGTAAAAGATTATAAACATAATTAACGAACTTATATATATATATATATATATATATGAATATATGTTTTATTTTTAGTATTATTTATTCAATTATTAGTCTTGTTTGTGTTTATTTAAATTGTCGTTTTTATATTTTTTTATTATTAAAATATTTTCTGTCAGTTATATTCGATAGAGAATGCTCTCATTTTTCATTATTAATATATTCTCGGTCGGTTATATCCGACAGTATTGGTAGTGTCGGTTCTATCCGACACCTTTTTCTTGGCGGATTTAGAGTCCTATCCAACAGAAAAAGCCTTTTCTGACGCCAGCAATTCTGTCGGTTCTCTTATCCGACAGTGCATCCATTTCATGTCGGTTTTAACCTCATATCTGACAGAAATTAGGGTTTCTTGTCAGTTTTTAAACCGACACTAATGGGTACTTTTGTAGTAGTGTAATTAAATACATATGAATTTATATGGATTATCGATATTAAATACACTAAGATTTGGAGAGAATCATTAAAAATCACAATGAATATATGAATAAAGAATTAAAACGCCTCAAATTCCCAATTAAAATTTTACGTTGTATTTTGAAACATAAAGTTGTGATACTGTGTTTTTTAGTTTTTGTTGATATGCATCCACACAAAGAAATTGAACAAACTATATATAACTTGGTGTTATTCAGTATTTATTCAAATGGTCCTCACATTTGTGACTTGTGTGCTTTAATATGACCGCACAAAGTTTAACGATCTAATGTAAGAATTAAAGACTTTTGGACAAACACATGGACCAGCCGCGTTGCATCTACATTTGGCGGGGTTATCACAATCTTTAGGTGTTGCGCAAATACCAGGTTGCCATAGGTTCCCTGCTTCGACTACAACTTGTACACTTACCACAAATATTTCCTTAATTATAAATTAGAAATATCACATGCTTATGTATACCATGTATGTGGCAAGTTCGCACAATTTTAAAGAAAAAAAGTGATTGAGGAAATATGAAAAAAAAGTGAGTGAAAAAAAAAATATTCAAGTTAAGTAACAAGGAAAATCTGCTTGAGCGAACCTTTCTCCATTATATGTTTTCGAATTTTTGATATCCAGAGAAAGATGATTATGATCGTTGTGCACTTGTGTTGTGTGCAAAACTTAATTTCTTAGTTGCTATTCTTCTCTAAATCTACGAGGATATATAGCTGAAATTAAGAATTGTTTTCAATAATTTTAGGTCTTGATAAGGTACGTAGGATCAAACTGAAATAATTTTCTAGTAATTGCATATTTGTAAAAGGTTGGGTTCAACGAATCGTCGCATGCACTGGTTTTGCAAGTTTTACAATTTGTCGAACATTAATGGTAAATAAATTAGCCCGAATCAGATTCCAAACTATATTAGACTATTAGTTCTATTTCATGCCTTAAATAATATGGTGTCTACAATTAGTCTGATCTTGAGTCAAGCTATAAATTTAATTCCTATGCTAATAGTGTTATCCGCTATCCAAACTTACAACTATATGTAGTGTTTGTAATTTTTTCGATACAATAGATATTTTTGTAGAAATGTCGGAAAAACCAGAGAACAATTTGTAAAAGGCTAAACTTCATCCCATATCGGAGAAATTCTTATATTTTGCTAAAATTGACAGATTTCATCAATATTTCCGGCACATAGGTAAAATATCGACAAACTTCCTTATGACATTCTCCAAAAAACAATGAAGGGTATTTGGATAAAAAATGGAAATCCTGGAATAGACCAATTGGATATCATAATCACATAAACGTCTAATAGATTAGCAACATGCATATGGGACATAAATAAGCAACAGGCTCATTATACCTAAAAGGAACGTAAATATATCTAAAGCATGAATCGGTTATCACATGTTTCTTTCCTTTGTATACACAGATAATATTTGTTTTCTGTCATTTGATGGAAAAAGCTTTAGTTGGTTTATGGTGATCATGTTTTTCAAGGTGCAGATCACCTCAAAGCCTATGCAAATGGGTCGATTTGGATTTCTGGCAAAAGCAGTTTAGGGTTTTTTGGAAAGACCCTTTTCTCTAACATTTTAATGTGCCGCTTCAGCTTTGTTTTCATGAATTTGTACATACAATCATGTCAAGGTCCATGCTAGTTGGAACGTCTAGTTTGTATCGGATGAGAATGATGAGTGGGTTCTTCTGATTGCTCCAGTGATCATCACTAACATAGAATTGCAATTGAAATACGTGTTTCACCTTCTGTTTTTTGTGCTCATCATACTCCAGATCTGGACCCAATTTTCTGGCTTAGGTTTTCAAGCTGACTGAATGTAGAACAAATTTGGGGTTGTCGTCTGTCAAGGGGAAAAGAAGATAACTTTATGCCCGAAAGGCTTGGTCCGTTGGATTGTTACTAAATAGTGTTAAAGTCAAACGATGCACAACAATTTATTGCTTATAGTTTGTTTCCCTTGCCTGCATACATCACCATCATTTCCGGGCAGTCTGACCTTTTTTTGGGCACAACCATGCAGTCTGACTTTATTGATTCAGATTTTCTTTATTGAAAATATAACTTTAGCTCTTAAAACTCAATTTTCTTTACATAAAACTCGACATAAGTTTTTTACTTGAATAAGACTCATTGACTAAATACCACATCAGCAAATTCATTAATTATGTTTGATTTCAGACATTTAAAAATTTTGAATGCCTAAAATACCCCTATTGGATTTATTTTTTTATATTTTTACAAACCCTATTTGGAAGTTTGATATACTTAATTAATGTCATGCAGATTGTGAGGAAGAATTAATGATTTTACAAAAAAAAAACATTAATGTTATAAATTCATTGCCTAATATATAATAACATAAAACATGTCTAATATGCCACTCAGTACTAAGGTCTGGTGGCATTCCTTTTCATTTAGAAGTGTCTTAGGTTCGAATCTTGTTGATGGCAAATTTGATATCAAATTAGACTACAATTGTGTGGCTTAGCCAAACTCCCCTCCCCTTAGTATAAAAATATCGATATGTACTAAAAACAAACATGTCTAATATATGTTATTATACATGCTTATTTAAGTCAATAAAATTACATTTTACATATTAATGTAGATAAATTATTTCACACACACATATATATACGTGTGTGTGTGTGTGTGTGTATGCCTGATATATGTAAAATTCATGCAAAATAATTTACTTAAAAAAAAAACACATTTGATTCAAATAGTGCACCTACTATTAAAATTTAAAAATGTTAGATTGCTTAAAATAATAATAATTTACCCAATATATGTAAAATACATGAAAAATAATTTGCCTACATAATAACAAACTCAATATATGCAAAATACAAGCAAAATAATTTACCTACATAATAAAACAATATTTATTTTATTTAATACTAATTTACCTATTATATATACATATAAAAATAAAATGTTTCAAAAAAAAAAAAATATATATATATATATATATATATATATATATGATATTGATACATACAAAATAAAATACCTATATAACAAAAGAATGCTATTTGATTCAAAATTAATTTACTTACAAAATAAAGCAAGGTTATTTGATTCGAAGTTAATTTACCTATTATTTGTACATATATATTATAATAATAAAATGTGTCAAATATATGTAATAATATATGAAAAATAAGTTACCTACAAAATAAAATAATGTTATTTGTGACACATCCAGTTCCCGAATGAGGGCATGCTGGCCGTCACTTAACGGCCAACATGCCCTCATTCGGGACGGGGTGTGTCAGTTTGATTCATTAATAATTTACCTACAAAATATATATTATTTGCTAAGCATAAATTTACATATAGGTAAATTAATTATGTAACATCCCACATTGCCCAGGGGAGTGATTCTTAAATGTATATTCCCATCCCTACCTAGCACGAGGCCTTTTGGGAGCTTACTGGCTTCGGGTTCCGTAGGAACTCCGAAGTTAAGCGAGAAGGGGGCCAGGGCACTCCCAGGATGGGTGACCCACTGGGAAGTTGCTCGTGAGTTCCCAAAAACAAAACCGTGAGGGCGTGGTCGGGGCCCAAAGCGGACAATATCGTGCTATGGTGGTGGAGCGAGCTCGGGAAGTGGTCCGCCCCGGGTCGGGATGTGACAAATTGGTATCATAGCCTATCCCTGGCCGAAAGTGTGCCGACGAGGACGTCGGACCCCTAAAGGGGGTGGATTGTAACATCCCACATCGCCCAGGAGAGTGATCCTTAAATGTATATTCACATCCCTACCTAGCACGAGGTTTTTTAGGAGCTCACTATCTTCGAGTTCCGTAGAAACTCCGAAATTAAGCGAGAAGACGGCCAGAGCACTCGCAGGATGGATGACCCACTGAGAAGTTGCTCGTGAGTTCCCAGAAACAAAACCGTGAGGGAATGGTAAGCCCAAAGCGGACAATATCATGCTACGGTGATGGAGCGGGCCCGGGAAGTGGTCCGCCCCGGACCAGGATGTGACAAATTACATATAATATTTTTTAACATATATGTTAGTACTGTGCATATATATATATATATATATATATATATATATATTTGAACGTATAGTAGTACATATTGGTAAATTAAATATGGGGCTTTTTCAAATTTGGGTTTTACTTGGATGTTTATAATTAGATGGGTTTTTATCTAGGGAATAAGAGTTGCAAGGGTTTATATCTAAAGAACTATACGTGTACTTTTATGTCATTAGAAATGTACCAAAGCAATTGAGCTTCAAATTGCAAAAGAATCCGCAAGGGAAATATAATAAAGTCAGACTATATGTTATGCCTATATATAATAATTAAAGTCGGACTATATAACACAGTCAGACTAGACCTGTTAATTTCTTACATGACCCGTTAACACGACACGTAAATGACGTGAAAATAACGGGTTTCGGATCAACACGATAACTAATCGGGTCATTATCGGGTCACACGATAATAACCCGTTAATAACGGGTCCTTAACATGTTTACACGAGAGTGACACGCAGGTAACCTATTTCGACACGATAAGAAAAAAGTTATTTTGATGATTTTAATTTTGTAAACTACTAAAAAAAACTTATTATAAAAATACAATAGATATAATGAATATGTATATATTGTTTATTAATTATTATTCTATATAAATTTTAAAATTTAATATTTATTTATTTATTTATTTTTCTAGTATATTATAGGCAAAGATTGAGGTTAAAAATCATAAAACACATTAAAAAGAAAAATATCAAGTAATTTAAAAATACCAAACACATTAAAAAAAATTATAATAATTAATTTACATGTGCGAAAAATATGAAAAAATATGCAAACGCTTGTAGTTGCATCCTCTACGCTTTGAGGATGGGTATATGATAGTTTGAATTTTTAAAACCCTACAAATTCTCATGAATAGTATTTTTAAGGGAGTTCAAAATAAACAAAATTCATAATCATTAATGTATAAGTCTGAAAGATGCAAAAACATAATAAACGTTCATAATTGCATCATCAATGCTTAGACGATGGTTACATGGTCGTTTAGATTTTAAAACCCTCCAAATCTCATTAACATTGTTTTTTATTAATTAATAAAATTAATAATAATTATTGTAGAAGTGTGAAAAATGTAATCACTCGTAATGAAAAGCTTTACAACTTTCATGAAGGGGTCAACTCTGAAATTTAGTTTGTATATACTAATTTAATATTATGTTTTACATTTTTTTGGGTCAAATTATGTTTTTCATTTTCATTTTTATTGATTTAAAATATATTTTTCTTAACGGGTAATGGGTCGGGTCATATTACATGATAATATTAATGGGTTGATTTCGGGTCGGTTCATATTACCCGTTTACTTTAACGGGTATTACACGACACGACCCGTTAAGCTATTGGGTATGACACAAAAACGACACGAACACGAGAAACACGACACGAATACCAGGTCTAAGTCAGACTGCATGTCATGTTCTTTTGTTAACCTGCTCTTTACTCTAATGATTTGTGTAGTGGTTTTTTTTCTCTAGCTCGATCGGTTTAACATTAAGGAAATTACTTTAAACATGGCGAAGGCGAATTACGATGACCGGGAAGAATGAACTGAAACAGAAAATTAGAATAGCACTACCAACCTCACTACATGCTAAAGAAGGCAATGGCAGCACCACTAAGTTGAGCCACATGCATGTGACTGTATATAATGCTTCAATTTTTGTACTGTATCCATGCATTTCTCTACCTTTTGTGCTTAAGGTCTCTCTTCTCTGAGGAAAAGATGCGGTTGTACGAACAAACATAAAATTATTCATATATAATATATGATATGTTCTCTATGGTGATTGGGTTCGTGAATTATGGTTAATAAACAGTACGAGCATGGAGAAATCTATCTTTGTTTGGTCAGTACATCAGTGAAACCTTTCCCGTTCCCTCTTTTTCAAATCATTCTTTTACCAGTTGTTGTTGGAATCATAGGAAGGCTAGGGGCCCCTGTATCTTCCCTAATCTAAGCAAGCAATACAAGGCAGAGTACAGCCTAGCTCCGGATGCTAGTTCAGAACTTTTGATAGAAGGTTTCCCGTTTAGATCCGCGGGCCCGCGGGGGGGGGGGGTGGGTGGGGGTGGGAATTGTGTTGATTCTGGGGTATGTTATAGAAAGGGAAGGGAAAGGTAGGACTTCGAATGGCAAAGAGAGGCAGCTTGGCAGGGAAGGAATGGGAAATCGTCAAGTATGACTTTTTTGTTGGCGAAACAAAGGGCTAAATTGATTTCTTTTCGGGAATGATTCATCATTCACGAAGGCATCTTTTGAGAAGCATTTCCAAACCCCACCTCCACCCCATCACACCCCCCCCCCCCACACAAAACAACATTGAAATCTCTGTGTTCAGTGGGTTGCGAATAGTCAAAGTTCTGTAAAACTAATATCCAATGGTGACTGTTCGGTTGTTGAGTAATTTCAGTTCACTTTCATTATGATTGATTATTTTATCTTTATTTCACTGTATTATATTATTATTGACTACTATAAAATTGGGGAGAAGAAAAGTAAAAGATGGAGGAAGGCTAACTATCCCGAATTCCTGACAAGTGAAAACATAAAACACGTCCTGCGGACCTTTTTCTATTGCTAATTTGGTATCTCGAAAAGGAGGATAGAAATCAAATCCTAAAGGGTTTTATTTCTCAGTGCACATAACATATACAAGCTTGAATGCTGAAAGTTGTGTAAATCACATATACAGATTGAACAAATGCATCAAGAGGAGCACAGTCACAGTTTTTAGCAACTTGATTAGTGTGTCTCCTGATGAGCCACTGCTTCCACTTCGGTGTGTCGGGTGAAAAGCCGTAGAGAAATTCACTGGAGATGAGCCTGAAAAGAAATACAACATTAGTGAGTATTTACCATAAACTCGACATACAAAAAAGTGTCTATGGGAAGGAAATTAGAAACGAAAAGAGTAGTTTAATTAGACTTACAATTGTAATTAGCCCATCCAAGTTGTTGACGGGCTAAATCATATACCACAATCTTATCTCTCAGAACAAGATCTGTAATCCAAGTTACAAAACAAGTATAATAATAGTAAGAGTAAAGACAATAAATACTGGAACATTTTGCTGAAATTTTTAATAGTGTTGAGGCCTAACCTCCTAACACTGTGAAGCCTCGGCTTGCTTCCTGAGTTTTCTTGAAACCTAGACACCACATAGCAGCACCAACCTGTAACCAATAGAATAGAACAAACTATTTAATTTACCATTCCATACATCATTAGTACAATAATATTCATTTGCTTTGAACAAATAGCATCTTTTTTTTCTTTTTTCGTTAGGAAACCTTACATGAGATCCTGAATATAGCAGGTAGTCTTGTGGTGTCAAAGTCATTGACGCAGCAGCTGCAAAGTTGAGTGTGACCGAAGGAAATGACTTCCCCAAACTGAAAGGTTAATGGAAATACATTATGTCATTGCGTTTTCTTTTAGAGAGTGACTGTATGTGAGAAAAAAAAAAGAACTAACCTGGTGTAGATCAGATAACATTGTGACTCTCCTGAAATGATGGGAGACACAAAGTTGGAAGCCGAAGTTATCTAAACAAACAACAAACACAAAATCAGTTTCGAACAAAGAATAGAGATTGCACAACCACGTACTCAAGAATGAGAGGGAAATGATATAAAGGAAAGAAAAAAAGGAATAGCAAGTGACAATAGCAATCAAACAAAGTAAACAAACATACCGCACGAACAAGAGGTTCATATGCCTCTTCTACAAAATATGCCAATGTGGTTCCAGTGTCAACAAAGGTAACTCGGTCATCTGATGTTCTGAAAGCTACTGGATCAATGGGCAAGATTTGCCCATTGACTGCAATGCTTTCAAGGTTGATTGCATAATAAGACTTTCTGAAATAGAAATTAAAACTAGTTATATTAACTCCAAAAGATGAAATATTCATCAAAATTTCCAAATAAACAAAAAAGTTCAAGGATAGAGTGCTTACTTGGGGACAAGGGGAGTATACACAATACTCGGCTCCAAAATCTCCCCCAGTACAAGTATACCTCCACCATCGCCATCTCCCTTTAAACAGTGGGAGAAGACATTCGGAGTTATCCCTCGAGAGGATAACTGTGATACGACAGACAATGGGCCTTGGCTTAATCCCAATATCCCATTGAGTGAAAGGTTGGTATCAGCCAAAAGACCGGACACCGTGGTAGAACAGCTGATTCAGAAAATATCAAGGAAATAATGTTCACAACATCATCGTCTTTTGCTATACTATCTATGTGGCAACTGCTAGCTATGTGGCAACACTACCAGGCAAAGTACACTAAATAAAGTATACCTCAATTTAGCATTAATATTAACAATTAAGCTCTAATAAAGAGATGCTGAGCATTTTCAATTTGAGCCAATTAGTAATAAACAGATGCTATGAAATTTTATTATTTATTTTACTCACCCGAAAATAATGGGTGTTGAAGATCCATGTGCACCTTGGGAGTGCACCGGAATCATATCAAGAGAAAACTCATCTGATACAAAATAACCTGTGGCTTCTTCTCCGCCCATATATGAAATACTGTACTCACACTGGTTGCTCTCGTCAGAGCAATGTTTGCACCTTCGGTCCGAACAAGGGAGCAGTCCCGCAGTAGAGGAATTGTCATAGTCATAGAGACTAATTGGAGTCTGTTAAACATGTTAAAGTGCACTTAGGAAAACGAAATAACAGAGAAGATTAGCATTGAAACAAAACTCCGGTAAACATATACATAGTCAGTCATGACCTCAATCCAATCAATAAATTACACTTCAATACTATTAACTACATGAAGGATTTGAGAAAATGAAGAAGGAAAGAGGAACATGAAGCAAGAAAATGAAAGGCTTTGTATTCAGTAAAAATGAAATCAGGAATCTTTACAAATCAAATGAGCTGCAGAGCTATTTATAAAACTAGAATCTGTGCTTTACTTAGCTCGGAAGCCTTTAACTAATTATGTAACCTCTCCTAACTAACACTTGTAACCACTCTAACGATCTGAACCAGTTACATAAGGCCATATACAAATAATCACTTATCACTACCCCACTACCCGCCAGAAAAATAAATCTCAAATGGGGAACCCCAGTTTTGAGATTAGCACATTGTCTCACAAACACAGGACTTTGCAATCCCTTTTTTAGAATGTCTGCGACCTGTGGGCAAGTACTGAACAATACTATCATCCTTCTGAAGGTTACGGCTGAACATGATGTGTGGACAGATCCATTTGTGAAGACAATGGACAATCTGGAAGATTTCTTAACTGGTTCTGATTGTGGGAATTGGACATACCAAACAGCACGCGAAAAACAACCTCTACTTTTAGACCCAAAAAAGGTGGCTCTGCTAAACAGAGGACTATGAAGTCATCTCTGCACACTTTTGATGGAAGTTCACCAAAACAGCTGCTATACATAGGAGTTGTACACATTGAAACTGAGAGCTGGATGCGTTTGTGGACTGAGAAGGAAAGGGTCTCAGGGACTATCCGACAATACTATAAGCATTAGGCATTGAAACAGGAGCATTAGGCATGTAGTTTGCATGAGGTGGAATCATATTCATAGCAGAAAATAATTCAAAGAGACCATGTGCTTTCATCATTGAGCGGCTTCAAGAAACTTTATTCCAGAAAACCTAAACCAAACAAATGAATGCAGGGATTACCCTTCGTGGGATTTTCCTGCTCAGGATTACTCTTTGTGGGATTTACCCTTTGAGAAAATGAAAAGAATAAAAGAGGAATAGGAAGTAAGAGAATGAAAGGCTTTGTGTTCAGTAAAATGAAATCAGGAATCGTTACAAATCAAACGAGCTATTTATACAACTAGAGTGTAAGCTTACTTAGCTAACAAGTCATACGCCCTTTGTAAGCTCCTCGCAAACACTTCTAACACTAATGACCAGGACCAGTTACATAAGGCAATATACAACCAACCACTAAGGACACTTGCCAATAAATACACCAATATCTACGACAATAGACAATTAATTTTGTACCAGTCTGAAAATGTCTCTAAACTGTTGTAGCAGAGATTTGAACTGGCAAAGTTTAAAAACTTGAAAAAAATAGCATGGCAAAGTTTAAAAACTTAAAAAAAAAATAGCATACAACGAAAGAAAAACAAAACAAATACTTACCCCAAGTCCAGTAAATCGAGGGCATACATTGCAGGAACTGCAGGAAACCCAAAACACCTCACTGCCCGTGTCAATCAACACATAGAACTCTCTTGGTGGAGAGCCTATTTTCACCATCGTCAAATAGATCCTAGATTCATAAAATCATGCAAGAAGAGTTGTCATTGACTTTCTATACAAGTAAAATTTTGATAAAACCTAATTAGAGACTAAAATAGAAGAGAAATATGATATAAGAACTTGCCATATTTATGTCTGAGAAAATTTATATAAGTTATGTATGGTACTACCTCAAATTGCTATAACTTTCTACAAAATCTAGACAAAAGTTACACGAGTAGAATGTGATAAGGTAGTGACACAAATTGCTATAATTATGCCTGTTCCTATACAACAGCCTCCAACATATAGATAGGATCAATTTCCAGCAATCAAATAAGTAAATGTCCTGCGCAGTTTGAAGCAAGAAAAACCTAAAACTGAGATTACCCGTCCGCTAAACCTTACCATACAAAACACAGGATAAAGGATGAAAAGATTACCCGATGGGATAGTGGATATGTTTTGGTAAGGCAACCGACATGTTTACAACCCCACCCATAAACTGGTGGTGCCTGACTCTGTCCTGTGCTTGGAGCTGCTCTAGCTCGACATGGTGATTCATTGGAAAGGCTCTATGTAGATGAAAAACATTTCCGGCAGAGACACCAAAGATAGAAATGACCACCACCAAGGCAAAAAGCATGGAGGCTCCCCTTCTTCTAAGCAAACGCAAACAATTAATCAATCTGAATTGTAGTTGAGTGTCTATGGATGCAGTTACTAAGTGATCATAAAGCTAATTTACTAGTTCCCCATTTGGGTACATGCTCATGTATATCATCTTAATACATGATACATGCAAATAATTTCATATTAGCATTTTTCTGCTTTCCTTACTTCACACAAGCAAATAATTTCATCACGTATACTAGAACATAATTAACTGGTGCCACAGTGCAGGAAAACTGAAGTAAGATCATCTTGTTCGACTCTCAGCTATTGAGTATAATTATCCCCAACAAATTAATATAGAATCAGGAAGACTTAAATCTTTAAGTAAGGTGCCTAATTTCCAAAACCATGGCCACAGAATAAGCTACAACGGCTCCATGAGCTATCAAGATTAAACTTTTAAGAAAGGCGCCTCTCTCAAATGTTTTAAGGGCTTAACAGCCATACAAGGTACGTGTAAGTAACATATCAATCAAGATGTAAATGTCAGAGAAATACGACTAGCTAGCACAGAAAGCTTGCTCATCCACCAAATTAAACTGCTCAAAAAGAGCAATAGGACGTTGTTCATGTTCACCAAACAAGAAAAGTCCAGATTGCATTTCAAGCATGCATGTTCTTACAAAATCATCATCACAACCAATACTACATCTAGTTTCATCAAACACTGGTAACCAATTTCTCAAATACCTGACAATGTACAGATTCTGCAACTCCATTTTCTCTATGCGAGCAGCGGACTACCACCTCCCGGCTTCCATCTGGACTGGTGACTAGATTTGCATTATAAATAGGATTGCTTGGATTGCTTGGAATATAGGTCTACACAGTTAATTTAAGGATTGCTGGGAATATAAATAGGATTAGGATTTAGTTAATAGCTATAGCTTGTACCCCAACTAAAGTTAATATATTTCGGATTTCCTTGGGGAAAAGAGCTCCTAATTCTATCTAATTTGGAATGAGATTTGGTGTATCAGTTATCCTTGGACTGCAAGGAATTCTAATGACATTATTATGGGAAGATTCATTAGGGTTAAGTTCATATAAATACAAGGCTAAGGTCCCTGCTCACAACACACATAAAGCTCATATGAACGCTCCATTAGTTCGAGTATAAAAGAGTGTTGAGTGTGCATTAGACTTTGGTCAACTAACACATTATTCCGCAGGATTCCAATACGATTTCCACCGAAGGAGAAGTCCAATGTTGAGCCTAGTCCACACGGTTCTATCAAAGATGGTTCATCTTTCCTACATGCCATGTTGACTTCGAGTACTTTATCAATTGAGCATAATTTATGAATTCTTTCATGTTAGTGTTTTTAGTTGTTTATGAAATATATAAAGTCTAACAGTTGGTATCCAAGCAGGTCATAATACAACTACAGACCTACTCGTTAAACCCTAAAAATTGATGTCTTGAATCGATGACATGTTTTAAGTTTTGCGCAATTTCCATACTCATGTTTCACGGCAAAAAGAAATTGGTTTACTATGTGAATTGTGTTTACTATGTGAATTAAAACTTGTCCTTTGACTTGAATGAATATTACAGACTATTAATTGATATTGCATCCTGTTTCGATTTCATTATCCTATTGGGTTTATACATGTTTATTAGCTTTATCACAACTACCTTAATTAATTGAGTCTCGTATGTGGTTGTGGACATATAATATGGGATGTTAAAATTAGAAAGTTATGAAAAAGGCATTAAGTATATTCGTCATGATTTGGAAGTTTTTGGAGTTGGCATATGTACGTATTCAATGGCATGATGGCAAACTTTTTTTTAGCCACACACATATTTCGGCAAAAGGTAAACATGGTTCTATAAAGTTATAAACCTATTAGTTTCCTTTTTTAATTTTGGCAACACATAGAATTTCGGGAATGGCATATGGCATATATAACGTTTATTTTATCATGTTTGTTTGGTTGAAGCCTAAACCCTAATAAATATAACAGATATGTGTGTGTGTGTGTGTGTTGTGTGTGTGTGTGTGACTACGAGAGAGATGGAAAATCAATCTTGGAAGCGATGGTGATATTCCAAAAGATTTGATGTTATACAGTGTCTGAAAAGAAAATAATTTTTAGAATTTTGGAAGCAAAATGCCAAGCATTAAGAAGGGTAATGTCGGTCCCACCTTAGATTATTTTCGGACTTCCAAATGTCCTCCATATAACATTTATTTTATCATGCTTGTATTCCCAGAAAAATGAAAGGTACACGACCTTATTAGTTTTATCATCATTTAAGGTTATTGCATAATTTTTTGGCAACATAGAGAATTTAAGGATGTTAATAAGCATTAAGAATATGTGGCAACCCACAATTTGCTTTAACATATGGTTTTGACTTGGTTTCCTTGTTCAAGTTTTTTGATAAATTATTTTCTGGAGATTCTGAGTACTACTAATGTAAATTATGTTTCAGGTTCTTGGTTAGTTCACATCCATTGTAAGTCTTAATATGTGTATAAATATATGAAAAATCTGATAGCATGAAAGTGGTCATTTAAAGTGATTTTGATTACCTTTTATTCATTAAGCTTCTGTTATATGCTATCAGTGGTATTTCCAACCTTGCAATTCATATGCACATATGTAAATCTCATGTTTGTCTACAGTGATAAACACTATTTTTCAGGCATGATAAGTCCGGATTGCATTCGGTGAGGTATGCATATGGTTAATCCATGTCTATTTCAATGGATTTTAATTTAAAGGTCATAGCCATGTATGGCTTAGTTTTCAGCTTTAACTAATGATACTTCATATGTATATTGTTTATGTTATAGCCCATGCTTTGGTATTATGAGATTAATTAACTGTTGAGACAATAGTATGCAGACTATATTATTGATTGTATACCATAGATATGTATTGCTGCTAAAATTGGCTAAAGAGAGAACAACCTTGTTAAGAACATTAGAGGACACCTCTGATCATGAAGCTTACAGGATTGTGTATATCACATATGTGATGGTCTTGAAGCAGTGTATGAGACAACTATTGTCGCAAAGCATGTGAATTCATCAGTTTAAATGTAAGTACATCCTCATAATGTGTCTAAATCACATTTGTTTCATGAATATATATTATTGTTGTATTAGCATGCTAGTTGAAACATATGACCAAATGCTTGTTAAAAGGGGTACCTTACAAAATCAAGGAATATATCGTATTCAACTCATGAGTTCAATCTGAAATAAGACATATATCAGGATTTGATTTTTTCTTCAAGCTCACTGCTACATAGATTTTGTTTGCAATTTTCTTTTATAAAACTAGTATCTTTTCTTACTTTATTAATATGCTACTGCATGCTCAGTCTCTATTTGGACTAGTTAAAGTTTTCAAATTAATATATATGATCAAACCGAAAATAATTGATATGAATAACTAAAACTGGAAAAATCATTCATATATATCAATATTTGGTTGCCTAATATTTTGCACAATTCATGCTAGAATTGCCTTCAGTTTTTCAATTCTATAGCAAGCTATTTTTCTTACCATGCATATATGGAACTAATGCATGGTTCAGATCCTAGATGAAATTAGCTTCACATGTTTTAAAATATTAGGTCTAATTAAAACCGAAAAATTGTATGTTTTCTCTAAATAAGCATGCTCTTCGTTGAAATTTTTTATTATTAAGACATGCTAAAAGTTATCATAGGATCAATGTTTTTGAGATGTTCTTGGGCGAATGGGACACAACAAATCCGTTCCATTGATTCAAGGGCTGCTAAAAATTCAAAGTTTAGTTAGTAGTCATAACAATATGACTATATCCCCAAACAAAGGTGTGACTAGTCTTGTTGGTTCAATTACTAGTGGCTTAGTGTAAAGTGTGGATTATGTGAAGCTTGTGATAACTGATTGCCAAACAAAGGTGGATAGTTTTCATGTCTATATTTTGCTCACACGATTTATATTTTAACACTAAAAACTGATTAAGCTTCAACCAAACAAAGGTGCGAATTGTTTCAGTTGTAAAGTCTATGGGGTATTTGTTCATTTGTGAATATAAAGCCATAATAGTTCTATATTTAAATGAGCCCCCCTTAAATTCCATACTAGGATAGGCAGTGGTGAAGCTACGTGAGGGCGAGGAGTGGCAGCCGCCCCTCCCCTCGCCGGAAAACATGCCTAGGAGCGCTGGTTCAGCCCCTCCGCTCTTGTCGGAAATGAGAATTCTTGCTCCGGCGATCTGGTTTCTGCTGCTGCGAGCAACAGGACTAGGTTTTTCTTTATTTTTTATTTTTTATTTTTTAAGATTTTGGAGAACAAAATCTGGAATGAAAGTAGTTGGCGGATCTATTAAGGGACGTGGGTGGTCCCGAGACCAACCGGAAGTTTAGATCAATGGCTGTGAGACCTCCTTGGACCATCCAAGTATGGGTATGTGATGGAGGAAAAGAGCAACGGTGGCTACTGTGTTATGGCTGTGTGCAGACCAGAAAGAGAAGAAGAAGAAGAAGGAGACTAACCATTTAAGCAAAACGGTGCGCTTTTGGTATAGGTTTGAAACACACTCTCCTAAGCTACGTGGGAGGCTGAAAGCCTCAACATTTGTTATTAAAAAATTTCAAAAAAGCCACATGTTGTGCTTTATACGGTCCACGTCCTAATTAACTATTCAATTTATCAAATTCTAATTTTGTTTCTTTTCTACACCACCTAGTAATCCCCTCATTTCCAAAATTTAAGTAAGTGTTATCTTTATTTTGAATAAATAAAATGTTACATTCATAGTAGATTTTCGTTTTTGATAATTTATTATAATTTTTTTTATATTATTTGCACCTTGTTTTGTTAGTTCTTTTATAAAGTTTTAGCTTTACCAATTAATATGGTATTTTATTTTGATACATTGATACGTTGGAAAGTATTTCCCGCCATAAATATCATTAAGAGTTCATTCTGCAATAAAATGGGGATTCAATGGTTAAATGATAATTTTGTTGTTCACATTGAGAAATATGTATTTTCTTCTATTGACAATGAAATTATCATGACTCGATTCAAAGTATAATATCATCTTGGAGAAATTTAGTCCTTGTAGCTTATAATGTTGTTTGTGCAAAGATTATGAATGAAAAACTGTAATTCATTGTTTAATTATTCAATGTTACTTTCGTTTAATTTTTCTAGCGCTTTATATTGGGACCATCCGATGTTAAAATCCTGAATCCGCCACTAGTTGCAAAGCCGCGAACTTGCGAAGAAGATGAAGGATTATGAGTTTGATATTCCCTGTACAAAACGGCATCGTTTAGCAAAAAAAAAAAAATCGATTTCATTATGTTGACCATTTGTTTACTTTTTTTCTCCCTTAAAACACTGTGCTGACCCAGACCCACCACTTCTCTTTCGGTCTTTACCTTTTTGCCCCACTTGTTTGTTTACCCATTTCACTCCCCCCCCCCCCCCTTTTTTCTCTTCTGACACCACTTTACCCATTTCTCTCCTCTCTTTTTTTATTCTTGTATGTATTTTTGTTTTCTCTTTAAACACCCCCACCATATTTATCTTAAACTCTCACATTATCTATAAATATTGTATTACTTTTTAAAAATAATATAAATATTGTTTAATGCTTATTTTACGATAATTTAAATCCATCTAGGCTCCTGCCTAAATCTAGCCTAGGCACGTAGTTGATTGGCCCCACTCCGCTGCCTGACTAGCGCCTAATATTTTTTCGAATCTAATCCTAGCCAGTTTAAGCTTTTTATATTGGCTTTGATATAACCGCTTACAACTGCTTTGGTGGAGAGACTGTTTTCTGCTATGAATATTGACTCAAAACTTTGCACTTTCCAATGTGAAAGAAACCGCTTCGATTGAACCTTGCACTCTTTTGCATTTCGCCCCTCCTCTCGCCAAATCCTGGCTTCGCCACTTGGGATAGATAAAGCATGACATAGAATTTGTTTGGTCTTAAGGCTTCTTGACCAAGTGTAACCTTCCTTGGTTTAAATTAATTTTGGATCGAGATACACATTTGATTAAATTTGCCTTATTTCATTCAAAAGTGGCATATTACAGTGTATTCAGAGATGATGGTATGTTTATCTTGTTAAAAATTTTGGGATTTCTTCAAGAATGGCTATGTGATTTAATGTTTGTTATGTGTTGTCTTCTCTTCTCAAAATTAAATGGAGCATATGTTGTTGAACACATGAAGGTTAATCACAATTGCCTAAGGTACACATTGAAATCTGCTGCTATGTTGTTTAGTTTGCATATCTTTATGGTCCAAGATTTATTCATGATAAAGCTATATGTTGAAGTAGACTTCTTAAAGCTTCTTTAGACACCAAAATTAAGAAAATACATGAAGAATTGAATTTTTGGTGGTTGACAAACGACTGAGCTATTAACCACCAAATAACTTGAAATTTGAATATGTTCTTCAAATAAATGTCTATTATTATACTGCAAAATTTCGTGATTTTTGGTTGTGTATTTTATTTATGGGGGTTTTATTAGTAACCCGCGCTCAGTTGAAAGTCTAGTCTGGCAGTTTTCATTGTTTCAATTGAGTTTAACAAACGAATGATTGAATGACCTCAGAATGACTTGAAATTTATGTTGTTCTTATATATGTCTACTTATAGACTGGAAAATTTCGTGCTTATTGGTGGTGTACTCTATTTATGGTGTTTTTATTAGTAACATGTGCACAGTTGAAAGTCTAGACTTAAGTTTTCATTGTTTTGTTATATGTCGAAAAATTTGAGCTATCTTATAGCTCTAGAACAATTTCATATTCTATTTTATAAAGTTTAATGTCTCTCGTGTAGTCTATATGATTTTGGGACAAATCAATTATACGTTAATTATGTAATTCCTCAAGCTGGAATCTTGGTTTTTGGTATGGTATACTACTTTACTAATATATTTTGGGAAATTCTATACTAGTACAAATAAATACCTATATGCTTTTCAGAGTGCTTGCCCAAGTGAGAGAATTGATAAACAAGTAATTGGGCTTCACACTCATTGAATCTAAGTCACACATGCTAAGTTCTAAAGAATTGATAAACAAGTAATTGGGCTTCACACTCATTGAATCTAAGTCACACATGCTAAGTTCTAAAGATCTGTGGGAGTTGTTCTTATGCTAATATATATTTGTAAAGTTTTGGGTATGAAACTTAGTTTTATATTTGCATGTTTCTCCCTAGAATTTTAAAGTCGAGTTTGTGGAATTTGTATGCATGTATGACAGTATTCTCATGTTTTAACACTCGTGCCATCCATGATTAACTACTATTTGGTTAAGTTCTTGTAAAGACAGTTGTTTTTTAAAGTTGTATGGTACATACTATTTGGAAGTAGTGACTGAAAGAATTGACATGAAGTTATACTTGCTAAACGAATTTGGCTTAACATATTCATTGTTGTATAATATGATTAAGTGTAAGGTGCAATAACATGTTTTTTTTTATGATTATATGCATCTGGTTATGGTATTTGTTTCTCGCATTCAATATAAGATATAATTGATTAGTGGGAGGAACAATTTAAATGTGTGGCTTATGTCATAAGGGATGTTTAGGTAATTATGTTGATATGTGCCTCACTTGTTTGATTTATGAATGTGGGTTTAAATTTCAGTTCTTATATATAGTTGAAATTGTGGCCAGTTATGACTAGTCGAATGAGGATCCAAGTTGGCATTACTTGTCGGAAATCTGGTTGGTCCAGAAAGGCATGGGAGTTTTGGGCGTACTTTCTCACTCTCCTGAACTTTCTAACTTAATTACATACGAGATTCTCAGCGTTTCATTAAATGATTCTCAATTATCATTCCGCATTCATATAAGGTTGTCGTGATTTACTAAGCTGTGAAGGTTTCTATGCAGCTGTTAGTTAGTTTAGTTTATGATTCATGACAATAAGCAAGCAACAAAATTTACTAGCTGCATTAAGGTATGGATTTAATCTTTTGTTTATGTTGTGAATTCCATAGAGTAGCAAAGGTGTATTTTTAGTTGCGTTCTAAGTACTAGGAGGATTGAGTTTTGTACTTAGGTTTTGTGGTTCAGAACACATAAAGTAGCAGCGAACGTCTTAAACTGCAAAACATTTGTGTCCTCAATTTTGTTAGACACAAAAGTAAGATGGTTCTGCAGTTTATGAGCTTCATAGGAAGCATAAGGCAATCTTATAAAGATTGATAAGGAGGACCAATAAGTGAATGAATTGATGCTTTCAATTCAGGTTTTGATTCACTTAACTACCAAATCTGTGACGTATGTTTCATGTGAATGGAGAGCTTATTTCAGTGATTGTCTTCGTGAAGCTACGTTGATCTGGATTTGATGAAGGCTTTGATGAAGGGATCTGGGATTGTATTTTGTATCTCTTTCTTGCTCTCAGCTTCCAGCCACAACCTCATATAGATGGGTATTTCTGAAGCTTAAAGCTGCAATTATGATTTCATATTTCTTTTATTCTATTTCTGAATATGTAGTTTACTTCTCGGGTGATTATTTGGGTACAGTGCATGTTGATTCTAAGAGAAGATTTGAATATGTGAAGTGCAGGTCTCAGATTGCTCCACTCCCTCAGTGTAAGTACATCTCTGCATCTCTATTTCATCAATTATTTTTTATTCTGTTATATTGAGTTCCCAAATTACAGATCTTGCACTGACTTTTCAAGACTACTGAATCTGGAACAAGCCAAACAACGTGTCCTACATTTTTCAATTTGCAAAAATCCACACTAATGGTTTGGGGTTTGATAATCCTGGGTTAGTCTTTCAATCAATATATTTTGATTATATAGTTATGTATACTGAGGAAAGCATTTATAATTCCGAGGCTGTTGAGGAATATGCTTTCAGTTAATCACTATATTAAGAGAACTGTTTGTATATTTTTCCAGGGTAGGTGAGCAGGGCTGATTTTAAAACAACAGAACCTTCTTATTATTTTCCACTTGAAAATTATATTTTTATTTGGTTTGATACAAACAACAACAACAACAACGCTAGATAGCTTATGAAAATTATCATTTTTACACAAAAGAAATAGCTGCTTATTTGAGATAATTGCAAACTCTTTTCACTTGTTACTTTCATAGCTTATTATTTGAAAATATCCTTTTATTTCCCACTTGTATCTAAACATGTAATTAACTCATGTTGAGCTTCAAATTTACTAGGATGATTACAGTCTTTTAGCTCTCTCATATGTAGAATGAAAATAGCTAATATTAATTTGTTTTTGACAGAAAATTGCAATGGAAGAGTTTCTGATGTCAGAAAGTTTGACTTTATGACCTGGAGTTGAAGAGTGAGTTTCTGATTATATAAAATTTGCTTGGATATATACTGAGTCTAAATTTCTTCTTGATATTTTAGCTCTCATACATACCGAGTCTGATTAGACAATCTTTTTGCTCTCATATATACTGAGTCTAAATTTCTTCTTGATATTTTTACCTTCTTCAAATATGCATAGCTTAGACCAAACCCATTTGCAAAACCTCTTTATCTGTACTCATTTAGTCATTCTTGGCTCAGCTATACTTTTCAGAGTTTCCGAAATTTGAAAATAACTCAAAACTATATAGAACATGGTATGAAAGTTTTTACCATGACCAACATTTGGTAATTCGGCTGAAGTGTTGCCAAAGAAATGATGTGACATCGAAGCTGGCTTGCTGTTATTTCATGTCAAATATACCAGACTTTTGTTCTCAGAAGTTTTGGCTTAGACTCTGCCTTAGGTGTGCTGGGAGGTTATTTTTGATAAATTTTCAGAAGTCTCTTGGTTGATAGTCTAGATGAACCAGTGATCCTAAATCTATAGGAAGCCAGAAGTGATGAACCATGGACAAACAAAAACAACCGGACTAGAAATAATCAGTTAACTTCTAGTGGGATTTAATATGCATGTCAATGCCATGCTTAGTTGTAAATCTTTCTTTGTACTAATATATGTTTACTGATCTTTAATTTTACTTCAAAAATGTTATCACCCTTTACCCACTAGAATTTTAGTTCTAAACTCCTCAGACTAAGTATCTTGGTGGTTTCATAATGGGATTGCTGAACAGAAAGTTTGTGTGATCAAGCATATATCACAGTAATTGGGAATTTGTGGCGTGATACTGTTGTGTTGTTCATGCAGTGTTTCAATGAATAAATTTTCCATGTCATTTCCATTATAATTAGAAACTAAAAGCATACAAGATATTAATTTCAAATAGGTCTTTAAAGTCTCTATTTTAGACTTGGGTATTTATGATTTTGATGCACACTGAAATGATCCGAGTTTGTTGTATGTAGTTGAAAAATTAGACCTTTGATTGTAAGGTTTGTGTAATTGTTCTATTTATGTTTAGGTAAAATTGCTGAAATTAGTTTAGTTGCTTTGCAGGGTTGTTTATTTGGATTTATGGTGGGTGAATTTCAGTTTTCAGCTCTTCGGGCACCAACACTAGCAGCTGCACCATTTGTTTATAATCTTTGGAAAACTAAGCACTGGGGTATGTGTGTTTTTGCAAGAAAAACTGAAACTTTTTGTTGAGGATGAAGATTGATACTGATTGAGAGATGGATATACATTTTTTAGGGTCAAATTTTTGTTGGAGATTGCTATTTGAAATTACTAGCAACTCAAACATTTGTTTTTCTGAGGATGGGGGCCTAGTGCAGTGGCACTACAGCCAAAGAAACTCCCACCTCACCCAAGTTCGACTCCCCCCACCCCCAAGCTTAACTAATGACAAAAAAAAAAACATTTGTTTTTCGTATGATTTCTAAGCTTATAGATTAAAAATGTCAGCTTCAATAACTTGGTATATGATCAAGTAGAAGATTGGGGTAATGGCAAATTTAATGTTTGCTTTCTACAGTTTCTTATATTGCTGTTGAGCAAAAATTGCACACAATATGTAAACAAATTATTCACTCGACATAATTTCATCCTCATTCAATTTTCGAAGAGGGTTTTATTAAATTGAGTTCAACTCATTCTAGGCTACGCACCTATTAATTACAACCTTTCTTTTGGGAAAGGAATACCCTTTAATTCTAATATGAATAAATCGTAACTTGGGGATTTGGGTGTTTATTTGATTTTGTGACTGCACCTAGGTCGAACCC
This sequence comes from Heteromeles arbutifolia, assembly GCA_024362995.1. Taxonomy (NCBI): domain Eukaryota; kingdom Viridiplantae; phylum Streptophyta; class Magnoliopsida; order Rosales; family Rosaceae; genus Heteromeles; species Heteromeles arbutifolia. The sequence goes on along the minus strand of JANCRC010000007.1, from coordinate 35,398,057 downwards.
TAGATTGCCTACATACCCTCGTTTGAGAGATCAAGTCACTCGTAGTTCATGATGTATTTATTGGGGTTTGATGCCTTGTGCAGTTTTAGCTCGTGCGGGCGAGGACTTTGAGCTATTGGAGCATTTGATGCCTTATGCAGTTTTAGCTCGTGCGGGCAAGGACTTTAAGCTATTGGAGCATTTGATGCCTTGTGCAGTTTTGGCTCATGCCGGCGAGGAGCAGTTGAATTTTGATACAGCTTCGTGCCACTTTGAGACTTTACTTCGGCTTCATGCCATTTAGGACTTGATACGGCTTCGTGCCCTTTGAATTTGATGCGGCTTCATGCCATTTGAAATTTGATGTAGCTTCGTTGCATGAGCAACATGCATTAATTAGAAATCTAGGAACTGTGCTTCCAGACTTCTCCTTTACTCTCGTAGAATTTGTAGTTATTTGGTCAAAGTAGCAGAAGTGAATTTAGTTTATATAAACCAGGGATTCGTCTTTGATTTTCACGGTTACGTCTAAAATTTGATATTAGACTGTCTACATATCCTTAACGGAATCAAACCGGCATAGTTCATAATATTTGATTTGATTTGTGTTCAAACTTTTGGAAAAATGAGAAACCATTTGGATTTTGTATAACTAATAGGTAAATGACCCATTAATTAGAATTTGGGCATTACAATCTGGAAAGGTTTTTAGGACCACGTCACATTCACTTTTTCTTGAGTGAAATTTGATAGTGCTTTGACTTGTCTCCTTGCATTTCCTATTCTTCCCTTTTTTATATATATCTTTCTTTTGAACTCTCATCCCCATTTAAAATGGGACTTTGAACCCACTTGACTGACAGCAAGCTTCACTTTTTTCACGTGAGCAGACTCCCACTTGAGGTGCAATTTTCTCTTTTATTTTTTGTGGTTGAGACTTAAAGGCAAAGTGGGACTTCAAGTCCCACGTGAGATGCACAGCTCCAAAAACACAATTGGAGATCTTCCCTCATATTTTAATCCCAAGTAAATTAGGACTATCTTTGTATGACTTTTCCATAAGATTTCAAGTATTTTCCTCTTTTTGGTCTATTCTTTGAGAACGTAGCAGCAACAATATTTCCTTCCTTTGTGCTTGACTTTCACCACTGAAGCTTGCTGACACCCATATGATGATTAACACGTTTTCTTCTTTTCTTTCTTGTCTTGTAGCATCTATCAATTTTACTCACTTTTCCTTTGCAAACCATCTTTTCCTTTGTAAACCTCTAGATGCCTGAGCAGCCCTTTCTGTTCTCTCCTCTGTTAGTGACCTGAGAGCAATCTTCATTCCCGCTGGTGCTTAAAGTTGGCGTCATTCTGGCACCATTTGTAACGCAGGAAGACTTCGGCTGATTTCGTTGCCGCTGGTCCATGCTTCTTGTTGCTTTTCCATGTTCGTGCTTGTTGCTGCAGTGTTCGACATCTTCAACTTTGAGAAGACAGAGCATGGCGTCGGGACTCTTACGGAGCTTTCAGGTTTGATTGGAACTTCACGAGGTGGTTTAGACCACCCCGAAGAAATTCATGGGACTAACTGCAGCGGCACAAACTGCTCATTTTTCTTCTCGGCATGGACGAACTTGCTGGGCAGAGATCACGGCATGGCTGCTGGTAGTGTGTCCATCTTCGCGCTGTTGGCAAGCCTCGGAACCATCGTTGGGCACGCTGGGTTCTTATTTTCCACTTGTTCAAGCATGCAGAGTGATGGTTTCTTCTCCGTTGCATCTGTGAGAAGAGAAAGAGAGATGTCGAAAATCTCTTTAGACACCCAAGAGGTTGCAGGATGCTGTGGGAAACCGCTTTGCTATTGCGTTTTGGTGAGATCTCCATTGGGCATTACAAGTTGCAGGGTGTTGATGACGGCGAAGGCGCAGCGACGGTAGTGCTTTTCTTTGTTGATGCTGCTACTGGTACTAGGCTTGGCGAAGGTTTGCAGAGAAGTTGAAGGTGTCGACAACGTGGCGGCGGCGAGAATGCTTTTCTTTGATGGTACCGTTGCTGGTACTATGATCTTTGGCGAAGGATTGCAGAGAAGTTGAAGGTGTCGACAATGTGGCGGTGACGGGTGTTGATCTATTCCTTCATTGACGCGACTTCCTTCGGGTTCTTCTGGTTTTATGCAACACGGCATCACCAAACCCATCTCCTTCAAACCACGTCCTGTGACTTCCTTCGGGTTCTTCCGGTTTTATGCAACCCGGCATCACCAAACCCATCTCCTTCAAGCCACGTCCTGCGACTTCCTTCGGGTTCTTCTGGTTTTATGCAACACGGCATCACCAAACCCATCTCCTTCAAGCCACGTCCTGCGACTTCCTTCGGGTTCTTCTGGTTTTATGCAACACGGCATCACCAAACCCATCTCCTTCAAGCCACGTAGTGCACGGATTCCATCTGGAATACCACCGGAGACGATGGCTGGAGAACGGTAGTGTTGCGGTTTGGTTGCTGCATCTTGGGAGGACGTTGGGAAATGGGAGTTTGGAGAAGCAAATTGCTTCTTTACTTCCTGCGAAACCGAGAGAAACCAATCAAAAAATTTAGAAGGATGGATTTGTACCTTTAAATGCTTTGTTGCTTGTAGTTTGCTCTCCTTCTTTGAAAGGCTTGGTTTGGAATCACCGGTAATGGAATTACTTCGCCTTCTCCTCCGGCAGTTTGCTTCTTTCCTCTCTCAATTTCTATCTTAATTTCTGCGGCGTCTACTGTGTCTTTTTTTTTTGTGTTTCCTTGCTGTGATTGATGCCTATTTATAGGCATCTTAGGAGGGTTCCAGAGTTCTTACGTGGGGGAGGATAGATGCCTTTCTTTTCGCCACTTTCTCTTAAACCGACTCCACTTTTCTTCTTGTTGCAGAAAATGGGGGAGCAGCTGATCTTGCACGTTTTCTCCCCCTTTTGTAGGAAGAAATGCATATTTTATTTTTTTTGTTTATTTATTTATGGATGTTGATTTGTATGTAAAGCCCATCCTCATCTTTTGGACTGGATTACATTTTTATCTTGCCTTGTTGTTTGACCCAACTTGTATGGACTTTATTTTGTTCATATGTTATGTATTTTTATTGTTCAACAATTGCTCTATTGTTTTAGGCTGTATATGAAGTGTAAAGTGTTCATGCTTACTGAGTAAAATTAACAAGTTAATTAGGTCCTCTTGAGGAATACAGGGAATAAGCCTATCGTTGTGCACTTGTAGCGTCTCCAAATTACGAGTCTATATGGTTGAACTTAAGAATTGTTTTCAATAAGTTTAGGTCTTGGTAAGGTTGGATGAATCTGAAAACATTTTTGTAATAATTGCATATCTGTAAAGGGTTGGGTTCAACGAATCGTCTCATGCACGAGTTGCAAGTTTTACAATTTGTGTACCAATTAATAGTTTTTTAATCCCAATTTCACTCTATTTACGGACATGCCATTACTCTTAGCATTTCGCCTGGGCTTTTATTTTTCAGGTTTAGTTGGATGGGCTTTGGGGGTTTGGGCTGTGACTTGATTGGTGGGTTTTGTTTGTGGTTGGATATTTCGGATGGATGGCCGATACGGGCATGCCTAGCCTGCAATGATGCCAGTGAGAAGAGAGGCGACCTGTCGTGTGATGCGAGAGAGAATAGAGAGAAGATGAGTCGTCCGATGGCAGAAAGAAGAGAGAGGGGTCGCGCGATGCCAAAGAGGAGAGAGGAGAAGAGAGAGGACTCCTGAAAGGAAAAATTGGACGAGAAGGGAAGGGGTAGGATGAGCAAAGCAATATAGGTAGGGCTGCCCGAAATTTGGGTTTTGATTTTTTCGGTGAGGTCTGCTTAGAGAAGTGGTGAGGCATGAAAGGACGCCTAAACCCAGGGTTGGTTTCAGAGATTAGGTTCCAGCTGGAAGCTATCTCTGCAAGCATTGATGAGGATCTCTCCCAGCTGGCAGCTTCATTTCCTTTCAAAGCTAAGTGTCCCTTTTGAACTGAATTTTCCCTTATTTCACTGTTTTTGGTTTGAACCTGCTTAGAAACCTGTTTTTTTTTCCTACTTTGTTTTCCGTCTGGTTCTGGTTATTCAACTTTTAGTTAGGGGTGAAAGATTTGTTTTTAAATTATTAAATTAGAACAGAAAAACAGATATTTTGTGCTGCCTTCTTCACTGTCTGATGATACCACTTCCTCTTCATTTCTCTTTTTCTTCCTGTTCTGTTGGTCTTTCAGTGTCATAGGTTCTCTGCAGAAATCAAACTGTATGCATTTTGCCCCTTTTTTTTCATTACCCTATTATTTGTTGTTGTCCTCACCCTGTGAATCAAATGCTCAGTTTTTTTATCCTTCTAAAATACATTATGCATCTGGTTTTTGTTCATTCACATATGATGCACTGTTAATCGTTTCCTAACAATTCTGTTGATATAAGTTATTTTCTGTTTGGTTTGATTCACAGGGATAGCTTTTTAATGGTGGTTGTTGTTGTTAGAAATTGATTTAATTTTTTATGCCTTTGAACAAACCCTGTGAATCAAATGCTCGGATTTGGAATATGGGTTTTCTGTGCAAATTTCGATATTTAGATTTGGTGGGTTGTTCGTTAAACTTAGGGGGGATCCCTTCAATTCTAAGGTGATTAGACTAACTGGGTCTCTCTTTTCTTATTGAGTTCTTGATGATTTATGAGTTTTCTGTCAAATTTAATTTTTGTTTAGAACTGTAAGTTTGGATTTGGAAATAGGTTTTATGCAAGTTTGAATTTTTAGATTTGGTTGTGTTTGCTCACTGTAAATTTGATTAAGTTGGTTGTGTTGGCTTAAATTCAAGAAAACTAATTCTAACGTACTCTGAAGACTCTCAATTTATAAGGATAAATTATTGTGAGCTCAGTGTAGATATTGTGAGCTCAGTGTAGATTTGGTTAAGCGGCATGTTTTGGCTAAAAGCATGACGTCCTGTTTTATTTTACATTTTGAGAGGTGAGTTTAGTGATCCAAGTTGATTGAAGGATTAATATATTATTATTATTAATAAAACGGCTTAATTAATTATTTTTGTTGTCAATAAATGTCCCAACTTCAAAACCACCTTTCTTTCATGAAATACTCACATATTGTATGGGTTTTATGATTAAAGAGAAGGAAACGAAGGAGATGATGTGAAAACGGCTATATACTTTTTTTGTGTTTTTAGAAAATATTTTTGTTGTCCTTGAACAGAAAGTTACATTACCAAAGTAGGAAAGTTCGGTCTTGATTAATAGTTTGGCAACATAATATGTATGTAGGATGTTGTTTTGGAACCGCTTGGTAAGTGTTAAATACATCCTGTAACATGACTGACTAACAAACATGGTCGTTCAGATATACGTGCAATTGAGATCACTGACTAAATCAGATTTCATTTATATTGAAGCAAATCTTGCCTATTAGGTGTTTGTGAAAATTCCCCAGAGAGTTAGGAACAAGGAAATGATGCAAATCTTGCCTATTAGGTGTTTGTGAAAATTCCCCAGAGAGTTAGGAACAAGGAAATGATGCAAATCTGAATGTAGGCTGTTTTGGTTTGTGTGTGTACGTATAGGGGTCTTATATTGATATGACATGCTGCCTAATTTATCTATTTTTCGATTGTTAGATCAAAGAAGGAAGTTCAATTTATCAAGGATCAAGTTTTGGACTACTAGACAGCACGCCGCCTTCGGTTTGAGGTATGGAAGTCTCGAGCTTGCAATCTAGCCGCTTGAGTGTTTAAATTTCTGGTTTATTTGGTAGTCTTGGTGCCATCCACATTTGTGTAAAAATCTAGAGCCATTTGCATAGTCCTATGCTAATTCCAGTTTTCTCAATTGAAAGTTGACAAAATCAATGATTTGTCTTTCAATGCGTTTTGCATGATAAAAACAACAAATATGTTGATCTTCAAAACCAGGGTTTAGGGTTGACTGTCATTCGATGTATAGAATTTTACCTCTTTTATTACTTTTTTAATATTTCAATCCTCTTTCATAATACTAATCCCTAAACTTATTAAATTTATTGACCAGGTCATTTTTCATTCAATCCTGAAGTTCGTATTTCTCGGATTGGTGTTGTGTGCAGATTACTGGTGGTCAGCTTGCTAAAGCATTGTATTTAGGTGAAGGTATTTGACATTTTTTTATGTAGTATTCTGAAATGCATTCCTTAAACCCCATTGTTTGATTTGGAGGATTATTCATAAATCATCTTTTAATATATTTTAAGCTATTGTATTTGGGGTTGTCCATATGCATCCTAATTCTTTGTCATATCCTATCATTGGTTAAATTTACACCTTTGATACCGTATTCATGTAGTATTAAAAATAATCACCTTTTACATTACTTACAGGGGTGAAACAGTGAGAGTCACCTTATGGGGAGAGACTGCCACAACTTTTGATGACAGCGAAATACAAGCATTGTTGCCACCTGTATTTGTTGCTTTGACAAGCCTCAAAGTAAAACTATACCAAGGTGATAACCCAAAATGCCTTATCTAGCTGCTAAAAGTTTCAATTTCTTTATTCTTATCTTTTATGTCTAGGAAACCCTGTTCTCGGAAGCACTGGAGCAACTGTTTATGTGTTCAATCCAGAAATTCCACAACTCTCTGAATATAAACACAGGTAAACCAACAACCCTTCTTTAATATTTTTCTCATTTATGTTTCTTAGTTTTATTTTTCTCACCCAAAACATCTACAAAATAGGTTTGAGCATTTGAGATCACCCGTTCGAATCCTGCCTACCTCGGCAGATATGTATGCAAGCCGTCCTACCGGTGGTGGTGCTGAGTCAAAAACAATCGACGATTTGCTTTTGCTTGATCCTGCATTACACAGGGTTAGTCTTTCATTACCAACCTATTAACAAAAATCACTACTTTTTAAAAACATAAAGTTCGTGATGCATCTTGCTTAACTGCCTCTTGCTTTGTTTCTCTATAAATTTATTATCCATGTTTCTGAGGTGATGGTTTAATATCTTTGACCATTTGAAAACCCTTTGATTCAATAACAGAATGAAAGTTTCACATGCAAAGCAACTGTTGTTGGAGTCGATTTGGCTAGGGGTTGGTGGTATAAATCTTGCCCATCTTGCTACAAAACTGTGAAGAAAACGTTTGAATCGTTTGAATGCAATGAACATGGTCTGATAAACAAACTACCCGAACCTTGGTAATATTCTTTTCCATCTATTTTACATTTTTCCGTTATATTTAGTTGTCAAGTCATTTTTACATTTCTTATCGTTATAAAATTCATAACTAATAACATTTTCGTACCTACGTTATCTCAACAATGTCTTTCTGTATATCTTTAGACTTCAAGATTCAATCTACAATCTTTTGAATTCACGCTCAGCTATACACGCAAACAAAAAGGTTTCTTGAACCAGCATATACTTTTACATTCCCTCTTATGCCTCACTTCATCTTTCATTCATAATCTCAATGCATACATACAAATAATTTTGGAGTTGTCTGCATCTCTATTACAATTTAACTAATGTTGCTGTTATCAAAGATTGTGATAATCTACAACTGCACAGTTTTCCCTAATTTTAACGAAGAAACTTTAAAGTTTCCAAAACAAGCATAATGATGATACATGAATCATACTTCATATATGAAAAGAATTTATACCTAAATAATTTGTCTATCTTTAGGTCGATATTCATCATGCATGCCCAATATTACAATGGTTCTACTACATTTTATAAATTGCTCACAATATTGGTATTAATAGTAATGATTGCCTAACAAAAAGATATTCTCCTCTTGCACAGGTTCAAGATCGACCTTATCGTAGAAGATAGCACGAATCAACACAACTTCCTCATGATAGGAAGACATGCCGAAAAGATGCTTCATGACTCTTGCCATACTTTGGTGATAGAGGACGGCTATAACAATCCTTTCATCCTACCACCAATTCTTAAAACTTTGGTCGGCAAGACAAAACGATTCCAACTCTCTTTTGGAAATCAGAACACTGACTTTGGGAAAACAGACTTCATCGTTAATGGACTGCTCCAAGACGAAGACCTCTCCAACCCAACGATTGCCTTAATCAAGCCACAAACACCGACTACCACCGCAGGAAAACAAGTTATGAGCCAAACAACCCGCTCCGTAGACGCCTTCCCAGCTAATACAGCAGCGACCCCAACCGATTGAACCGACCAAAACCTCAAAGAGAGTGTTGTTCATTGATGAAGCCAACAAATCTGACAGGTAAAGATTGATGTTCTCCTATATAAATCTTAATAATTATACTTCCTTCTCTTGGTTGTATGTTTTGCTGCTAATAAAAAACTATTAACCAATCTCTTTACACCACTGTTTCACCCAGTTTTCCATAACTATCACATTTCTATCTAACCTTATATATTTTCCCTTAATTCACAGCAAGAAACCTCGCAACGAGCAAACAGATACAACCAATTCTGCTAGAATTGCTGGTGAATTCCACAATCTGGTTGTCCCCAAAATTGAACCCATCGACAAAGTGCCGATTGCCGCGCTCAAGACAAAATCTCAGGCAAAAAAATCAAAAGAAAGGTAAACTACAATTTCTTTTCCACCCACACACCTAAATAGTTTCCATGGTAACAACGTTTCTTAAAATATTATCTCTGTTTTTTTTGCTATAGTGTGGAAGATGTCCGCTCTCAGAAGAAATGAACAACCACAATCTCTGTCATCGAGTGGTACAAAATATTTTGCATGTTTTTTGGTTTGAAAAAATTTGGTTGAAAAACTTTGCTACTAGAACAAAAACACAACACTTTTTATGTTTTTAGTGAAGTGCTCAAACAGATGACTCACCTGCAGGACATGTATTTTGCCGCCTTTACTACAGGGAGAAAATATGTGTGAACTGCATGTTGTTTATGTTTTTTATATGGCTTATAGAAACAGCCCTTCTACATATTTGTTGCTTTAAACGTTTTGCCTTGACAAATTTGCTGCTTAAACAAGTACAAAACACTTTCTATCATTTTTGTTCATCTGTAACATATATTTCCCTGTCTTCACTACAAGGACAGAAGATGTGTAAACTGCATTTTGCTTCTGTTTCTACCGTTTATAATGGAAACAAAGCATTTTTTGTGACCACATCTTTAAAATAAAAAACGTTCAATTCCTTTTCATATCAGCTTGCTTAAATCTATATAAAAAACAAGGTACTTATCTTATCGACCTTATTCACTTATATATCCCTCTGTTCATTCATTATTATGTTGAATTTATTCAAATAAATGTTTCTTATTCATCCAGTTACAATTAGTACACTGATTTCCCGCAGCATAGCGCGGGCTTATTTTCTAGTTACTTCTATTTCATGCCTTAAATGATACGGTGTCTAAAATTAGTCAGATCTTGAGTCAAGCTTTATAATTTAATTTCTATTTTACTAGTGCTCTCCAAACCTACAATTAGATTAATTTAGTTGAATTTGGGTAAATATTAAATAGAAACTAAAATATAAGTTTCAAGAAAAAAAATACATGTTTAAGGAAAATATCAGCCCAATTAGATATGTTAGGATATGTCACAAACTTTATTGCAATTTTGGCCTATTACTAAATGAAGGGTATGAGAGAATACCATTTTTTCTCAAGCTTATATTTTTTACGATTTTTGAAGGTCTGTTAGAGCTCAATGTTAACAAATAAAAGGAGTGTATGAGATTAAAAGTGGTGGAGAAATCATTTTTCAATGGAAAAGTTAAAAAGACAGTAAGTGTCCCAGATGTGGGGCACATTTCCATGCCAGCCAACCGAGTCTCAATCCATGAAGAGATTTTTCAATATGATCAGAACATAAGGTAGTACACCACGTGTCTCTATACAATAGTGAGATTCTTATGTTAAAATATTAATAACATCATAAGAAAAAAATTTCATCACTTATATAATAACACGTAGAGTACCACTTGTGTTACGGGTACAAGAAAAAATTCCTCCAATCAATGGAAGTGAGGGTGGTTGTGATATAATTGTAAAGCTACATTGGTAAAAATTGACAAAATCCGAAGTAAAGGGAAGTTGGTGGAAATTAGGTCAAAACTATAAACGGCATTCTTAAAATTTTGCCCAAAAATAAGTACGACTCGCTCTTTCCAGTCTTTGCATTTACATTCAAACTTCATTCTAATTGGAAAGTTCGAAGCATTGCCAAAACAAAGGCGAGTCAGTAAGTAAAAAACAAAAATAAATTTTGACTTTTGCGTGAATCACATCCACTCGTTAAATAAATTCATGATCGCGTTACCAGTCATCAAACATAACAATATATATTATACATTGGCGTGGTGAAGAATTTTCATAACAAGGGAATCCCTACACGTATGGTTGAGAGTGACCAAATCTCTGTTTTGAGGGAAATTGTCCAAAATAATTTGAACAATAATCAGATTGCAATTTGCAATGGTGTCCTTGATTGATTGGATGGGAAGGTGAGCTGGATGCTTAAATCACTACATCACCATAAGAACCAATCAGGAAAAGGATCAAGATACACATGGATTCTGGATAGGATTCTGGATCTCACAGGACCCCCTATAAAAACAGAACCTTCATATTCTGCATACTCAAATCATCAAACAATTTCATCAGCATCTGCCCCTCTCTCTCTCTCTCTCTCATCCCCAATGGCAACTATGGCTCTCTCATCCCCATTCACTGGGAAGGCCATTCCTCTGAACACACAGACAGAGTTCTCAGCTGTCCAAGGAAATGGTAGGGTTTCTATGAGGAAGACGGGCAAAAAGCCTGCTGTCTCATCAGGGAGCCCCTGGTACGGCCCTGATCGTGTCAAGTACCTCGGACCATTCTCCGGTGAGGCTCCATCTTACCTAACCGGTGAATTCCCCGGTGACTACGGGTGGGACACTGCTGGGCTATCAGCAGACCCCGAAACCTTTGCCAAGAACCGTGAACTTGAAGTCATTCACTCAAGATGGGCAATGCTTGGTGCTTTGGGCTGTGTTTTCCCGGAGCTCCTCTCCAGGAACGGAGTCAAGTTTGGTGAAGCAGTGTGGTTCAAAGCCGGAGCTCAAATCTTCAGCGAAGGTGGCCTTGACTACCTTGGAAACCCAAGCCTGGTTCATGCACAGAGCATTCTAGCAATCTGGGCAACCCAGGTGGTACTCATGGGTGCTGTTGAGGGTTACCGCATCGCCGGAGGACCCCTTGGTGAGATCACTGACCCACTGTACCCCGGAGGCAGCTTTGATCCTTTGGGACTTGCAGATGACCCAGAGGCATTTGCAGAGCTTAAGGTCAAAGAACTCAAGAATGGAAGACTGGCCATGTTCTCAATGTTCGGCTTCTTTGTGCAGGCCATTGTCACTGGAAAGGGCCCTATCGAGAACCTTGCCGATCATCTGGCTGATCCTGTTACCAACAATGCCTGGGCTTATGCCACCAACTTCGTGCCCGGGAAGTGAGGAAACCTAATCAGTGTGTACAATAGAGGGTCTTTGCTACCTGCTTGTATGTACAATTAAGCTTTAAAAACTGCATCAATGGACAATTTTAACTTGATATTGAAAACACGTACATCCATTGAAGCTAAATTATACAATTTACTGTCGTATCTATTATTTTCTGTTACACTTCACAACTCAAGATTTTGCATTCGAACCCCAAATCTGGATAAATTGGCTAAAATATACTTTATGCTTGGCATCAAAGGCCCAAAAGAAAAATGAACCCTGAATATAAAGGACCCCTTATCACCATATCATAATCCTCTAAGAGTTTACAATTCTTGTTGCAATTCAGAGAACAAGAATTGGCAGAAGGCATACCAGTGTGGAAATTGTGAAGACTCTTCTGATAGCATGATGGATATTACTAAAATAGCCATCACCAAAAATACCAACTTGACTCTTCTGCGTTCATCAACTGACATTAGAAGATTCGAAGAACTCAAGCATTTGCATTCCTCTTCCAGCTACTGCAATCTGATAATGGTTCCTAAACAAAACACAAACAATATTTAGTAAAATGTCAAAGAAATATGGTATCAGTTCATATCATGCTGAGATACTAGATAATTATGCTATAAAGGCATTTTTGAATCTATGTTAGTATAAGGAACTTTATTCACCTGCCACACACTTTGGCATCCAGTGCTTCTGGCTCTGGCACACTTATGATGAAGTAAGCACCCTCAATTAGTTTGCCTTCATCCCCAAGACGCCAGCACCTAACACGTTGATCAAGACCAGTGGAAAAAACCCAAGATCAGTCTGTCCAAACACCTTCATAAAATAAAACACAATTTGATTACACAGTAAATACAGTGAATTTCAGCAAGAAAAATCACTAACACTAGTCCTTCAAAGGTTCTAGGAAAGGAGAGTCAAAAAAAGAAAATAAAAAATAAAAAAGAGGTTAAAGTCAAAGGAGTCTTTATTCTCAATGTTGTGAACTACTCTACAATGGGATAGTAATCAGGTTTCAAAGAATTTCCTTTACCTTTTACAGCAGAGCTGTGAGCTGAGGGAACCTTATCATGATTTACGAACCTGATCCAATAGTTCTTGTCTTGACTAGAGTGAATAATTTTTTTTGTACTTCCAATTTCAGTGACTGAATTTCTAATTTCCAGTGCCATATTCTCAAATTCAGAGTTTGATGCTGAAACTGACAATTCAAACGTAAGCCAACTAAGGCGCTTGATCATCACTCCCACTTATTAAATTGTACAGAAACCCAATTTCAGGAATTCGACAACCCTCTACACCTGAAACATGGAGAGAATTGACACCAGATTGGTGAATGTTCTTGAAAACAGCTAAAGTAGATATTTCACATATATCAGAGGAGTAATCATATGCATTCACTTCTGAAGCAGTATCAATAGCTTGGGAAGAAACTGTTCTGTTTTCGTGAAGCATCGATGACATTCCATCCATAATGTGATTAGGCAAATTGCGATTAGTTTCCTCTCCAGCTTTCATAGTGGTGGAACCAGTGCCTAGTCTATTCTTTGACATGCTACTGCCTAAACATCTCCACTGTCGTCCACCCTGACTTCCTCTCCCTGTCCGTGGCCTTTTCGGACAATCAACGAACTTTCCCACATCAAGTACTGACACAAGTTGCATGAAAGCTTGAATGCTTCTCGTGAGGTCCCAAAAGGCAAATACTTCCATCAGTAGCTCCACTAATGAGAATGTACAAACTCCCCATCTGAATATTATCTACAAACTCCCCATCTGAATATTATCTGCAATCAATGTTATAAGAGACAATACTAAACGACTTTAGATGAATTGTGACAGTAGCAACAGTCTAAGGGAAAAAACATCAGATCAGAGAAGGCCATGTATACAGAAAATTTTCTGAGTACAAGGTTCGTCCCAAATTCAGTAAGAGGGATCCAGAAATTTAAATTGGCGTCTATTTCACTATTTTTCAAACCCATACACCTATATCTCAAGCCCATACGTGATCCATTCAACAATGACCGACCTTCAGAAGGGGCACATATGGGAGACATGCTGCAATGCTAAAACTGGTGATGACAGTGGAAGCAATACAGCAACATCAAACCTACAGTACCATAAAGAAAAGATTGTCATAAATGAGGTGATGAGGAAATCATTAAGAATAGAGCAATATAGGGCTCCCCCATTATTACTATAGCCTATAGGGAAAAACCAGAGACCGCAATGCAAGGGTGGCATCTGAGTAGGCGACAACAATAAAACAGACGGTAATCCTGAAAGAAATCGAGAACTCGGAATTAGATCAAAAAGGGAAATAAGATAAGAAAATCAAACATTAGTCATTTCCTATTACCTGGAACCAGCACATTTGACCAGAAACGCAGTGACAGCCAGGTATCTCCAGTCATCTTCATATTTATCCTTACATGAAGATTTCAACTCCATATTTCCCTTTTCCGAAGACAATAATCTAGATCCCGCATTGGCTTCTGCAGTAGAAACATTCCCTACATTTTCGGGAAATTTAGGATTACTCGAATACTTGACTGGCATATCTGTTGAAAGCCACTGGAATGACATTGAAGATGACTCTTGTGACAAAACTTTATTTCCATTTCCAGTGATGTTATGCTGCCGATCAGATAGTGTTTCATCCTTTTTGTTTACCTTATTACTTCTTAGTAGCCAAGAAGTTAAGACCCGCTTTGCACCAACAGAAATCAATAAAACTGGAGTTTCTCTGTTCTCTGCTGCTGCATTTTTTCCATTTATGTTGGCAGCATCTGATGGAACAGCGTATAACTTTGAGACACCATATATTGATCTCACAGCTGATCCACCAATATGCACCCCAAGCAATTTTGATGCAGACCAATTTAACACCTGGGGTGTACCTAAGTAAATCAAGAGACATTTAGCTGGTCTTGCATAACCCTCTGAAAAACCCCTTCAGTTTCATAGCAAAGGTGCTCAATTACTTTCTCTTTTTTGAATTTTAGATTATAAATTGCTAATAATTGTAACCTACCTAGTCAACCTCATAGTTCCATCTTCACACCCAGGAGCAATCCAACTAGATCCAGTGAATTGCCCGTGCTTCTCATCTACTCCAGGTTGCAAATCTTCAGAAACAAAGCATATGGAATGAATCTCCCTCCCATGGAATTGCATATGCAAATTCCTGGAGCGTACCCTCCTTTCACCATCAAGCGCCCATTGCCTATGGATATAAATGATCTCATCCTGAAATTCAAATGAATATTGTACAGACTTTTAAGATAAAATCAACATTTCTATAAACTTGATGAAAACTTGCTCTTTTTATTTCAAAGCAAGCAAATGAAATGTATACGGAATGATCAAATGAAGAGATAGAATAATGTGCCTAGCAGAAAAAAACATTTCATGGCCTAAATAAAACTAAAAAAACTCATATCATAACCTGCTATGGATGTCTACTTGTTGGTCAATTACGAACCTTAACATATGCAAAACAGTTCTTTATTTCTGGTATATCACCAAGATAATAGGAATGCGGCCGCCTCCATCCACCACATGGAATTTGGACAACCTGGAAAATATATGGACCCTCAGGCACCAAAATAAATAACACAAGAAAACTTACAAATCATTTCAGGGGGAAAAGTTATCGGTACAGCCGTACAGGAAGGGACGATACATTGGTTTCAGTCATTAAATTCCAAATTATAAAATCCACTGATGCAAAACCAGCAGCACAATGACAGGTTGTGAACTCATTAACAGAGCTATTATCAGCAGAAACGGATTCAATAAGACTCAACTCTTTCACTTGTTTCATCCCTATAAATTCCAAACTCTTCATATCTCTTTCATACTCCAGATAGCATATACACCCATCTGCTCCTGTCTGAGAAAAGTGGGAAATTAAGAGAGCAGTCGCACTTCTCTGGTAACAGTTCCAATGTTTCTAATTAAGAAAAGGGAGAAGGTAAAGTTTAAAAGGCATTACAATTTCTCACTATGCACAAACACACACATGTACATTCAGAAATACTGGAAAGCAAGTGTTATAATCAGTCATCACCCTTGCAGATTAAAAGTCAATTGTGACCATACCGAAGCGTATTTCAATCTTTTTGGAGCTTAGTCTAGCTACAGCAAGACTTGAAACACTTGATATTCCATGTGCAAATCCATTCAAATGAAATTAAGAGGAAAAAGAAGACAATGGAAAACGGTTACCTCTTCGTCCAACAATGCATCCAAACACATGATTCGAGTTCCGAAACTTGATGTGAACTCTGCTATAAGAGAGACATTGCAGCTCCTTGCAGAATGGTCAGACAACTTCCAGAGCTTTAATGTTCCTCTCGGATCAGCAGTAAAGATATACCTGCATGGTATGAACAGCAGAATTGGTGACTTATATTTTAAACTTCCGAATCTAAAAATTAAAGCAAGGCTTAGATGATGTCTATCATCAGAAATTTAAGTGGCATGGGTATACCATTCTAGAAATTGGCACACTGGTACGTGTGGCCATTGTATGATATGGCCCACCCTTGCCAATTATGGACAACATATATCTAGAATGAAGACCTTGATAACATAGTAGCCATGAAGAACTAAGGTATTGAAGAGATAATTGATAATTATTATTTAATAGAGCATTGACTGATCATTACCCAGAACCTAGTGACTTGGACCAATGTGTTCCTAGGAGTTGTCGCTCCATCCCAGCTGACCAAGTAAGGGAGAAACCCACTTTAGGAGTACAAGCATCACATATAACCCCAACAATTGTTACGTTTCCCCTTCCATCTCCAACAGCAACCCAGTCCTCAACGGTGGAGCAAAGTTCAAGCAGTTCTGAAAATAGACATGCAAACAATCTGGACCTCTTCACTAAGGTGGACAAGTTCAGTCCATTCTACTTCTCCAGTGTCCAACAACCTAGCATAGTACAGATAGCTATGGTTTGTTGAAACATAAAGGGTATCCTCACAAGCAAAGTGCAAGCAAAGGACGTATTCGCTTTTGCTGGACCAAATCAGAAAAAGGAAACAATTCTTCTTAAGACAAATGTAAGTAAGATAATATTACTATATTCACTAAATTTCAGGAAGACAACATCTAGGAAACATAAACCAAAACAAGGAAAATGTGTGTGCATATAGAAGTCATTATAAGGTTTGCTTGGATTTCGAATATTGAAGCATCAATTTTTAGGCCTTAACTACCCATCCATTGTTTATTCACAACACATTAAAAATTTCTATAGAAAGTCTACCATTTAAATGACCCTTAAGAGAAACGAGAGTTAAGATGTTGGACTCTTAGCTGTGGTACTAATGAATAAAACCCTAGCTGAGCAGGTGGAGGACCAAATTGTTATATGGCATTTTCTAATACAAAACAATACAAACTTAGTTTTTTATTTTCTTGGAGTTAAGAATGTTGGGATAGACCCCCAAACCTTCTTCAATAATCAGAGTATTACCTGTCCATAGGTCCAATATTCTCTGAAAAAAGTAGGGATATGAACTGTGTATGTAATCGTTCTATTAAATTCTTTTGTCTCTGCATGTCCCTCAAGGCCCCCAGAGGAAGTGTGCAGCTGATGCATTTTAATTGCAGAGTCAAAACCAGCAGTAATGAGAAGTGAAGAGTTTGGATCATACAAACATTGCCATATGCCCCTTCCTCTGCACATAACAGGACCACAAAAAGGGAATGATGATCAAGGCTGTTACCAGAACATCAATGTTTCTAGAATCACTACCAACAATTTTTTTTTTCTGTAAAATTTATTCTTCCTATTCCGATACGAGCATTTCATTTACAAGTTCAAGTTAAACAGAAAATGAAAGCAATAACTTGCTATTTCAAATCATTGACAGAAAAAGAACCACAAGGCACTTACGTGTGCTCCTTGATCATCTGAAGGTGTTTACCATCCAGTCCCCACACACGACATGTGCAGTCCTCGCCAGCAGTGACAATCAACTAAAACAAATAAATGGTTTTGGAATCAGCAATCCATACATAAGGAATCTTCCAATCTAATCTAAACCACCAGGACCGTTTTCATCGGGAGTTAATCACATGCAAGACAAACCCAGTGTGATTACTTAAAAAGTTCAAGCTGACTAGGATAATTGATTTTGGAAAGTTAACTCTTCTCACCCTACATATTGACACAGTGCACCATTAAATAGCAAGCTTAGAGACAGATAGGATTGAAAACCCATTCAAATGAAAAAATTTCCCCAGGATATAACTCATGCTAATAATCTGTTCTTATCTATGTTGCACGGACATGGTGAGTTGATTTTCCAATGATGTTATTTTGTTTGGATAGGAGAGAAACAAAAAAGAAAGGAGAAGAAGACAATGACTGCTCAAAAGCTTTTGTAAAGCTTACCGAACCAAGAATACAGCAGTCCCAAACTCGGGCATTGTGACCAAACAGCACAAGGCCAATGGGGTCTCCTGGCTTCTCAGAATGCTTTGTTTCCGCACAAGCCGCCCAGACACAAGCACTGTACCAAAGAAGAGACCAAGTTGAATGGAAACACTCTCAAGGGGAAAACACATGATACTGAATTTTAGGATCATAGAATTGAAGCAACAAATTCACCTACGATTATCAGAGACAGAAACCAATTTCGTTCCATCAAAAGGCTATCCGAAAGATTGAACCTTCATGTCCAACAAGTTTGCGTATATGAACAGCTTCATACTGGCAAGCATGAGGCTGATAAGAGTCTGAGAACGAATTTATCTGATCAATGCCATCTTCTACTTGCTTTGTTGAAGATGCAGCATTATACTGAGACGCCACTTTCCATACAATGATCTGTGCAAACCCAATTGTTTAAAAGTTAAGAACTTAAGAAAACAGAAATATCAGTATATTAAGACTATTAAAAGGGGCATCGGGGGAAGATGGGGTGATTCATAGAATATGTAATCGATCAGATCACTGTGAAAGACTTTTCTAATTATGATAGTTTTCTTTTTTTCATTTCAGAACCTCGGTGAAACTTAAAAAAGTAGAACATGACAATGAATTTGAAGCTTAAGGGTTTTAAAGAGAGAGAGAGAGAGAGAGAAGCGTACCTGCGAGTAGGTAAGGGAGAGCAGAGAGGGGAGAAGGAAGGTGGAGGAAGCACAGGGCTGAGATTTCTCCGAGGTATTGGCCGCTCTGCAGACGCCATGAACCGCTCTTCTTCTTCTTCTCCACAGCCATAGCCATGCTTTTGCCTTTGCGCAGTGCTCAAAGCCTCAAACCCTCAAACCCTCAAACCCCTTTGCTTGTTGTCTGAGTTTCCGACTCAACCGTTTCCGTTTGAACTGTGAAGGGTTTAAGCGTTTTGATAGGCCTCGCCGGGTCGGGCCCAAATGTTCGGCTCAAAAATTTCGTCAAAGGGCACGATTAAGAAATTTAAGATTACTAAGAATATTCAAAATGACGGAAATTAAAATGATGAGATTTTATTTTTTAGAATTTGTGAATTTTCTTGTTTGGTTAACCTAAAATAACAATGAAATTGAATATGGAATTTGTTATTTTTAAACTCTCAACCATATAAATTGATAAATGACACATATTACATAGAATTTCAACTTGGGAATTAGAGGTCTCAAATTTCAAGTTTTTTTTTCCACACGAAAATTATAAATTTTTATGGTTATGAATCCAAAGTAAGGAATTGGTGAATGTTAATTTATAAATTCTGACTTTTATTCGAATTTCAAATTTATTTCCCTCGTCCAAACATAATGTTAATCTTTTGTATTATTATCTTTAATCTTTTGTGGAGGAGGCAACACCTCTTTTATTTAAGTACAAACAATATTCTACACTAAAAAAGAGAGATAGAGTTTGAATATGAAACGCAGTTCAAGAGAAAGCTGAAACAAGCAAAGCAATTCATAACTCGCCCCTCTTTTTCTATTAAAGCGTAAATTTATTTTTTTTACAAACAGAAATTATTTATTAACAAAACCCTCCCTCCTTTTCTATTTCTAGAAGTCGCAAGAAATCCAATGAGGTTCCTCAAACTGACCCTTGAGCTCATCTCCTCCAACTTCATTTCCCAACCGCAAGCCCCCCATGTCCAGCTCATCACCACCCTCGTGCCACGCTGGCGTCCCATCCTCGTACCCATTCCACGTCAGCCTCCTCAACCCACTCCCATCCAATCTCACCACGTACAAGTCCCCGTACGGCTGAAACTGATTCGGCAACGACACCGGCTCAGCCGTCACGCCACTCAAGTTCGCCGTGAACAGCAGCCACTCCCCGTCCTTGCTGAAGCACACGTGGTTGATCCTCTCCCTGTGCGACTCATTTCCCGCCACGGGGATCCTCCTCAAACCGCTACCGTCCGGTTTGACGACGTAAATGCCGAACACGGCTGCGTCATCCGGATTGTGTCTGTTCGAAGAGAAAGCAATGAGGTCACCTTTTGGTGACCAACTTGGCATGGTATCGATACAGGGGCCCTCAGTTAATTGACGCACACTGCCGTTAAACTCGCCGTCAACGGCGTCAATAATGTAGAGGTTCTTGTGCCCTGTCCGACCGGAGCGGAATACCAACGACATGCCGTCTGGAGAGCACGAAGGGAAAGCGTTATTCCCCGTTTCTTCCTTAGTCAACATCTTTACATTGCACGGGACGTCCTCTTTATCGCCGTCGAGATCTGATGGGTTAAATTCGACTCTTGCAATCTGGACAGTTGTTTTGGCCGACTGGAATATTGGGCCCACCGAGGTGTAGATGACGTGTTTCTCGGCTGGGCTCCAGGCGTTGTAGAAGGCTGCGCGGCCCTTGATCAAATTCCAGCGCTTTGAGCCGTCCGATTTGACGACCTTGATTCCGCTGTTCCCATCCAAATCCTGATTATACGCGATCAGATCGCCGCTCGGAGAGAAGGTTGGGAACGAACCCTGAATCCTCAGCATCTGGAGTTGTTCAATAGGCGACGACACTCGCTCGATATAAGGAATTGTGGAATCGGACTCGCCCCACTGAGTCGAATCACCCCGGAATCGGTGATACCCGAGGAGCTCTGAATCGGGCGAAACAAACGGGTTGTAATGGTGGAAATTCGGGTTCAGGATCTCTGTCATCGGCTCAAACGTTTTGGATTCGACATCAAAGAGCTCAATGTGTCGGAAATTCTTACCGGACCGGCGAGTCGCGACGGCGATTCGTTTGCCGTCGTGGAGAGCTGCCGGAGTGAAGCAGTGGAGCCCCGATGGAGTGACTCGAGTGGGAGTGATCGGGAACCCAGAAGAGGACTCCAGATCTTTGGGAAAATGGAAATCGACCCGGAAAATGCTCCACCAGCCGTCGTCATGTTGGCGGTGAAAATATATGACGGAGTCGCCGGACCAGGTGGGCCAGCCACCGCGCTCGCAGACGAGTACGCGCTTGCTGGGTCGCGATGCTTCGAATACGACGATATCGGTGTTGAGCTCGTGAAACTCACCGCCCCATGGACGGGATCCGTACGAGGCGACGGCGACGAATTTTCCGGAGAGAGAGAGGGCGGGGCTGTAATCGACGGAGACAGAGGGAGTCAATCGGGTTGTGATTTTGTCATGGAGGAGTGTGGAGGAGTAGAGAGCAGACCAGGATCTGAAGTATCGACTGGGATCCTGGTGATCCTGGTGAGCTGAAACGAAGTAGAGGGTGTGATTTTTTATGATGGGTCGGTCGTGGAAGAGGGATCCGGGTTCGGAGTGCAAGAGCTGGGGATGGAGGAGTCCAGGTCGGGTTAAGTAAATGGCGGGAAACCCGGTTCGCTCGGAGATGAAGACGAGGGAGTGGGGTTCGTGGCTGTTGTCGGCGAATTGGGCGTTGAAGTTGATGGAACGGCCGTCGGAGAGGCGGCGCTCAGGGCCGATATTGGCGGAGGAGGAGTGGAGGAGGATGGGGAGGGCGAAAATGTCGAAGCCATAGTGGGGTCTGCCAACGGTGGAGAAGACGACAGTGCCTTTAGGGTCGGTGTTCATGGTGGGAGGTGTGAGATGACGAAGGAAGAAGACGACGATGGTATTTATGGGGGGATTATGTCGTGGAGGAAAAGAAAAAGATAAAGATGGTGGGTTTAGGGAGGAAGTGGAAATCCTGGGCAGCTGCTGCGGATGTGTCCTGGCGTAAAGCTGACGTAGCATTGTCGCTACTTCGTGGAGATTAGCGGACGCAGACAGACTGGCTGAAATATTTATTTTTCTTGTCAATCAAGCTGAAATATTTTTCATTTTCCATTTTTTGGACCAAGAAGCCAAAATACTTTTTATTTATTCAAGTAGTCCTCACGGGTGACGTCTACTAATTTAACTCTGAGAGAAATTAATGTGAGAATTAATTAAAGGCTTGTGATTTGGGGATTTTCTTTGTGCTTTTACACATATCAAGTTCTTGCATGAACAACCGCTTCTGAATTGAAAAATGGGATTCCGATTTGATTCTGAAATTTTGAAATGAAAATTGGAAACATTGTTTCCGCTCCAATCATTCCGAAAAACACTCTCAGTATCAATTTAGGCTTTTTTTTTTTTTAAAAAAAAATTTAATGGTATTGGCTCAGATGGTAATTATTCATGCTGCCTGCTAATTAATATGCATAAAAGTCCATTCTTGCATTGAGAGCCTGAAGAAAGCTAGCAAGAATATCCAAACTGAAAAAATAACTATGAATGCGGGTTCAATACAGCAAGAAAATGATATCTCAAGAATGGTTGCTGCATCTACCGATCAAAACATGGTTTTCAGGAGAAACACTCGACGGACGGAACGTATTTGACAATCTCTGCTTCTAATCCACGTTCCTTCATCCACATTAACCTGCCCGTGTCTATAATCTGCTTGCACATAAAGCCTAACACAGCCCTTTCAACTGCCTTC
This sequence comes from Heteromeles arbutifolia, assembly GCA_024362995.1. NCBI lineage: Eukaryota > Viridiplantae > Streptophyta > Magnoliopsida > Rosales > Rosaceae > Heteromeles > Heteromeles arbutifolia. Next base: position 35,375,680 of record JANCRC010000007.1, on the reverse strand, counting down.
GTCTCCCCCACATTGCTTCCTTTCACTGTCACAACATAGTTTTCCCACTGATAAGCAACCGTTACAAAGGGGGAGAGAACAACGGAAAGCTATCTAGTGGAAAGCATTGACTATAATTCCGGCTATTCAAGTAAACACAAGTTCAAGACGATTACATGGATTCTAAATGCAGTCTGCAATCAGTAACATCGGGTAGATTAGCACCGTGATCAGCATCTGCTGCCCAACTAGTAAACCATGTAATTGCATGGAATACCTCTTTTGTGATCCCCAACTAATTGTATAAAGCCTGTTTAACGATGAAAAGATATATGCAGGTAGTTTAAATGACATATTAACAACTAATTCATGAATTTTATGGCGAGAAAAATTGATTAGTTGTTTACTTATGTAGTGCTTCCACTGGCAAAAATGATGGCAACATGTTGCTACAGCCAAACCTCTTGGGTTTGGGTTAACACTGCGCCATTCCACATTACTTTGATTTAAGTGTTCCTCAAGGCAACATCTCAGAGTTTTTATCTGCATAAGAAACATACAAAAAATATTAAGAAGAAATACAATGATCACTATGAGACTCTAACTTCTTCTCGGTGTGATGATTTCTGTGGCTTTAAGGTGAGTTTATCGTTGATTACATGTTGCAGGCCCACAAAGATGTTTCCCAATAGCCAGGTAATGACCTCGCCGCAATGACTCAATAGCGTTCACCAATGAGTAAAATCTCCTTGTGCTTCAGAACCGCATAATAACAACAATGAGTGCGCTAAACTATTAGCCGGAGTGGAAACTGCCGCGGTTAAGAAGTTACAGCCGTCCAAATAGGAACTTGCTAATCCATGAGTATTGTTGAGCAAAAATTGTACACAATATGAAAACAAATAATTCACTCGACACAATTTCACCCTCATTCATTTTTCCAAAGAGGGTTTTATTAATTTGAGTTCGACCCATTCTAGACTATACGTCTATTAATTACAACCCTTCACTTAAAGAACGTAACACCCTTTGATTCTAACATGAAAAATATGAATTTCAAGGATTGGTGTTTTTATTTGATTTTGTGGCTGCATTTAAGCAAAAGGCCTAAATTGCCTACGTACCCTCGTTGAGGGATCAAACCGCTCGTAGTTCTTTTGATTTGTTATGTGGATTTTTAGTGAGTGAATGACCCACTAAAAAGGATTTGGTGTTTGGTTTATTTGGGTGAATTTGGTTGCATGAACCAGGGATTCGGTTTTGTGTTTGAGCTTTGCGGTTGCATCTAGAATATGGTACTAGATTGCTTACATATCCTTGGAGGAATCAAACCAGCATAGTTCACAATGTATTTGTTGAGATTTGATGTCTTGGGCAGTTTAGGCTCTTGCAGGCAAGGACTTTGAGTCACTTGGAGTTGAACACATCTTCATGCCATTTGAGACTTGTCGCGCCTTCGTGCCATTTGATATTTGATACGTCTTCATGCCATTGGAAACTTTTCTTCAGCTTCGTGTCATTTGGGATTTGATACGGCTTCGTGCCCTTTGAAACTTGACGTGACTTTGTGTTGTCCGGCCCTATTTTTATTCACGGAGTCCACTAAATATAAAGTTCACGTGAATAAAAAATTGTTGTTTTACTTCAATCTCACATGGGGCAACATCTATATATAAAGCCAACAATAAAGTGAATAGTGTCTTTTGGTGTCACAAGCTTCAACAAAAATAATTGGACAAAAATGCCCCTCAAACAAAAACTTCAAAAGCAATCCAAAATAATGCATCAAATGTGGCAAGGGTATTTTTGTCATTTTAACAGTGTTTTTTTAATAATTAAATTTTTTGTACTTTTTTTTTTTAAATTAGTACCTCACAATAAGGTAGCAATAATGTGATTCAATCAGCTGTTCATTCAATATTATTTTCTCTATTTTTAAACACGTTCAAAACATCTTAAAAGGCATGTAACTCTGGTTATAAAAAATGTTTTTCGCACATGGATAATAATGTGATTAAATTAGTTGTCTAATGATTTTTTTTATTAACATATGATATTATCTACATTGAAGGAGGAGAAAGTGGACAAAACTTACTTGTTCAAAGTACAAAACTTTAGAACCATCCACCATTTCAGCTGCTGGGCAAGTTACCATTCTGTAAGAAAATAAAGAAATCATGTCAAATTCAACCACAAAACCCTTGAAACAAAAAGCCCAATTCAATTGAACACGAAAGGAATGAATACTTGGAGGCCGAATGGGTATTGAAGACCCACCTTATGGGAATTGAACACGAAAGGAAACTTCGCTTGTGTTTGATTGGCGTCGGTCAGAAAATTGGAAAAGGATTTGGGTCGCATCGTTTGGAGGTTAGGGTTCTTCGGGTTGGGGTTGGACGAAAGAGATTTTCAGAGAAAAGTGCACATGATTTCTGGGTGGGAGGAAATAACTCATTTATATACGAGGGCAATTTGGTCATTTTAAGGTGTAAAAAAAATTCTATTTCTATCCTATGTTTGTGCATGTCGTGTGCGTGGTCTGTGCATATTCGATTTGTCCTATTTTAGTTCTAAGATTAAGAAAAATGGTCATTTTTAGCAATTTCCCTATTTTGATTGTGCCTTGGATGTTTTTAATCCCACTTATTAAATACTATGGCTATTGTAGTAAAGTTTTTTGGTAGTTTAAAATTATCAAACTAACTTTTTTCTTATCAAATTGAAATGGGTTACCTACGGGTAAATTTGTTAAGAACCCGTTATTAATGAATCCTTAACATGTGATGTGACCAGATAACGACTTGATTAACGTGTTAACCCGAAACTTGTTCTTATCGTGTTGTTTCGAATTGGGTTGACAAGTGATATAAAAAATTGACAATTATTATTTTACATTAAGAGGAAGGGCGAGAGTTTAACCCAAAACATAGTGGGTCATTATTTGTGTCACACTATTTTCATTGGTTGCACCTTTTGGGGTGTTTGTTTGACTGGATTAGGAGGGATTAGACTAGACTAGACTAATTGCTAGTGTAGTCTTATATTTGGTTTGCACAAGGATTAGGTTTAATGGGATTAGGGGGACTCGCTCGGATTAATGGCTTCGCTAGGAGTTCTCAGCGAAGTACCCCAAACTCGGCCGGACTCGTAAGACCTTCGCGAGAGAGAACCTCGCGCATCCTGAGTCGTCACACATCGCTCCTGCTTGCCCTGCTCCCTCCTTGCCCGGCTCCCTCATCCTCGTCCACCTCACCCCTCATCTTTGCGTCCTGCTTGCCTGCATCCTGCTCGCCCTCATCTGCTCTTCTTGCCTGCTAAACTTCGAATCCTAGATTATTTCTTTGATTTATTTTGCAGATCATGATATTTATGATCTTTATTTGATTTAGTTGTTTTGGGTTTGATAAATTTTCAATAATAGACCTCTGCACTTGAACAAATTAGGGTTTTGATTTTTAGGGTCAAATTGCAGATTGAGATTGGACGGTTTGGAATCAGTTGCTGTCTATTAGTGTTTGAGATTCTTCCATTTGGTTTTGTTTTCTCACTTGGGTTGCAGATCGTGATTCTTCAATTCGGGTTTGCATTTGTGGTGTTTGTGAAAGAAAAAAAAACTATAAATATAGGAACTGTGAGAGCCATTCAGAATGGCAATGGAAAAACAAATTGATGGCTTCCCCTGAATATATATATATATTGACTGATACAAACCAGGAACTTCTGGAAAAAGTGTACTCAATGAAGCCACAATTCAAATAGCCATTTCTACTGTGGCTTTTTTAACATTTACGAGCTCCAGTTGGGACATTGCCCAAGAAAAATGCCGTCCTACCCTCATGCCCAAAAGATCTATTTAGCTCTGTTGGTGTGTATAGAAGAAGCTCACAAGTGCTTTTGTATTTACTCATTCCTTGTTAGGCAGTGTTAGGCTGTTTTACACATGGGACTGCGCTTGGAAACCAAAACAAACTGATTGAAATTATCTTGCTTAGAGTTGAGTATAATTTCTTAGTGGCAAGTTGGCAAAAGAAGAGGAAAAAATCATAGCTGTTCAATTTTCTATCACAGTTTTGCATTTTACTTTGAGAAATTTGCTTTTTATTGTGCAGTTAAACATCCTCCTTTTTCACTTCTAAAATTAGTGATGTAACTTTTGATTATCTCAAGTTATTTATTGATTTACCAGGAGGTTTGTTGCCTTTTGCAGAAGGGGTTTTGTTTCTGGGCTGTAAAGGAAAAAGACCCTGAAAACCCGTATCTTTGCATCAGCACTCAAGAAAGTGTTCGTCCAAAGGCTTTTAAGCAACAAAGGAAGTGGATGATTTTATTATGTGGTGCCTTTTGACATGGGTGTATTTTGTTAATCATACAATCCTTTTGACGTGGGATGTATTTTGTTAATCGTATAATCTTAGGTTATGGCTTCTAACTTAGCTTTGCACTGTGAAATATTTTGGCTAATGTTAACTAAGATTTTGTAAATTATGGGGATCTACTAAGAAGCAGGATTTTGTAAATTAAGCCAACTCGTAATTTTGTGTCTGCCAAGCAAAAGCAGTTTCTCAAGCATTTTGTGTATGCCAACTCGTAATTTTGTGTGAATTATGTGCTTTAGGTTGGTCTACTGAGAAAATGATAAGTACTTTGGGGCGGTGCATGCGTGCAGCGAGTGCCATAATTTTGTGTAAATTATGTGCTTTAGGTTGCTCGTAATTTTGTGTATGCCAAGCAAGAGCAGTTTCTCAAGCACTCATCCTCACATTGTTTCCAACTCGAATTCGTATCCACAAGTGCCCATGATGTTTTAGGAGTCCTCATTTTAAGACCACCTTGCACTGCCATTCCACCACCCCCTATTCACATTCCAGTTTCCCCCTATTCACAATTGGTTAATGTTAACTAGACTTTTCATCAGTTTTCCAAAAAAAATAAATAAATAAAAATTATTATTCTGCTTTCTAGCCTGATACTGCAACAAACACTTCACTAAGTTAGTCCAACTTAGTCTAGTCTAAGCCCGTCTAGCTTAGTCCCTGCAGTTAGTCCAGTTCGAGACAGTCCGGTGCAACAAACGCACCCTTTAGGTTTAAGGTTATTGGACTAGGCTACGCTATGTGCACACCACAAATTAAGTCTCAAACTCAACACAAATATAATACGTCATCGTCATGAATATGAGTAGAAGCCTTGAGACCTATCACCTACAAATAAAATAAATACTACTAGACTGTAACATTATTTGATTGCAAAGATTGTCATTAAAGCTTATAATTTCTTTGACCTATCTACGTATTCGTTGATGACCAAATAGCCCTTATTATGTCAACAAAACTAACGCCTCTTTCATCCCAGTCAACTAAATGGAGTAACATGAGGATGGGGGCCTAGTGCAGTGGCACTAGTGCCAAGTTAACTCCCACCTCATCAAATGTTCGAATCCCCCCACCCCCAATCCTATCCAATGACAAAAAAAAAAAAAAAAAAAAACCTAAATGGGGTAACATGGGGCACGAATAATGAGGACATGAGGTAGTGCGAAACAGATAAAATATACGGTTCAAATGAGATTTTGTGTAGAGTACATACATCATGGGTAAATATGTTATTTTCAAGTAATTTTCACGTATATTGTCTCGTACATAACTTTGTTCCTTAATTTTCTTTTGACTCATTCAATCTAACGACTAAACAACATGATAAGGTAATTTAAAATGAGTTCTGCCCTCTCTTTTTAACTATTTATAGTCTAATAATTGTCAAAGGATTACATGACTAGATTGGTGCCTTTGCGTTGACACCATATGGAAACCCATAAACCTAGAAGGCAGAAGCCCACACCGACAGCAGGCACAATTTTTTTGGTGCAGCGGAGGAAGCTTTCTTTGGTGCTAACATTAAACATTAACAAGAAAAACACCTGATAAAACCGTTGCTGAATAAATCGAAACTAATCTTGCGAATAATCAATCATACATGTCTGAAAAAATTTGAGGTCCAAGCTCTGTATATTTTCAAAACAGAATGTAGAAGTAGACAATGATATAGAGCGAGAGGGAGAAGACGGCAACAATATGCTGCCAGAAGAGGAGAGCAGAAGCCTCTCTGACTGCATAACCCCTCAAGCTTGCAACTGCTCCTAACAGTATGGCAGAAGGTGTGGTGTATTGCAGCAAAAGAACGAACCGATACAACTGATCATCGGCTACCAAAAGGTTCAATTTATCCGACAATAGAACCACACCAATCCCAATTAAAGGAAGTAGCAAAAGCCTTGCAACAATAATCCCAATCGTAGTTCTCATTCCTAGATTGGATTCGTTGGGACCTTCAGCCAGCATTCCTCCAAGAACAAGCACAGCCGAAGGCACCATGGCCTCCGCTACAATTTCCAAGCTGTCTGTGAGGAACGAAAGGACTTGGTCGTCATCAAAAACAAGAGATTTCAATGTGGGAATCATGCCAGTGACAATGGCCAACAGAAAAGCAATCGTTGGCGGCTGAAGAATGCCATGAATTGGTGTCCTCCAAGCAACAGATCTGATTTTCCTCACGATCCTAGGCTCTGCCAGACACTTACTAGGCTTGGTACTTGTCCGATAACCTCCCTCCTCCTCCTCACCAAGTTCCGAAAGACTAGTGTCTGAAAGTACACCATTGCTGCTATTAAAAAGCCTTGCAATAAAGGGTGTCTTGCAATGTTCAGTTTCCTTATCTTCAATTCCAGGCCATTCAGCCTCAACGAGAAGCGGCCTAGCAAGATCACTTTCATCTCGATTCCCATTCCCATTCCCATTCCCATTCTGATCCGAACCCAATTCCGCAATCTCATGATTCTCCTCTTCCTCCACAACTGCATAAACACCAGACTCCAATGTGGGCTCCATCATATGGTAAACAAGAGTGTAAACAAGAATGACAGAAACCCATTGGGAAAAAGAAACATATGCCACACCAGCCTCAGTGCAGTCATCTTCTGTACCAAAGGGGTTATCACTATGGCAAACAGATGCAACAATTGCAAGAGGGAGATTACCCGTGTTTCCGAACGCAGTCATGATCACGGTGAATCGAAAAAACTGAGGTGGAGGCCTACAAATCACTGCAACCAGCAAACCCAACACACACCCGATCGCCGTACTTATTACAACATTAACAGGAATGAACCACCAATTTACCAAATTCTTTAGACTAATTGATGCCCCTAGATTTGTGAAGATTAAGCAGGGTAAAAAGACAGCAAATACCAACTTACTGAGAAATGTAAAAGTGAGTTTAGGGACAAGTTGGTATTTTGGGTGGGCAAGAAGTAAACCAATGGCAGCCATTGAAAGGAGCTTCAGCAGAGGAAGCACTGCACTTAGCAGCAACTCTCCTTTTAGATTGCTTCCTTGCATTGCAGGTAAAATCTCCATATTTTGTTGATCCCAGATGACAAAACTACTAATTAAGCAAACTTTGATCAAATCAAACACTGTTGAATTCAGAAATCACAAGGCAATGAGAATTGGAGATGTGGGTTCTGACCTTTGAATCTGAAACAATCATTTGGTGGTCGATTCTTTAATTTACAGACGATATGGGACAGCCAGAGAGTTGAAGAAACGGATAATCCAGAAGAGCCGTAGGACTCGAAGCAAATCATATACAGTCAGTTGTAAGAGTTGAAAATTTGAAGGTGGATGGCCATCACATGATGCACGTGATGTCTTCCATGATTGTCTGTGGCTATCTTTTAATACAAATTTGAAGATCTTTTCAGATTTTTTATCTAATCTGATAACATTGATAAAAATAAATTAATAAAAAAATTATAATAAAAGCAATGGTGGAGGGGCAACACATGATATACCATGTTACGAGTTCAATTCTCATTGTTCTCTTCACTCTTCACTCTTAATAATTAATAATTTAATTTACTAATCATTTGATATATATCATACCCCTTATCAAGGGGGATCCCCATTTTTTTAAATAGACATTTTACATTTTCTTGTTCTCTATAAAATTAGGAACTTTGTTGCTTAAGCAGCATCCAATAATTAGAAATCTAGGAACTGTGCTTGCAGACTTCTCTTTTACTCTTTTTAAAATTTGTAATCACTTGGTTAAAGTAGAAGGAGCAAAGGCAGGCCCATCTTTCCTTGGGTTGCCATGTGAGTGAGTTTCCCAATTAATTTGGGAAGTTTGACAGCAAGCTTTTTCCTTTTCTGTGAACTTGGGACAATTGGTTGCATTTCTCCGGAAAAGGCAAATTGTTGCGGGATTTGGAGATGAATCCTGAGGCCTTGGGGAGTTCCATGGATTTTGGTGGAGAATCCGAGAAACAGGAAGAGAGACAATGTGCAGCTTAATCCCAGATTGGGTTTGACCATTTGAGAGAAAGTAGGATTTGATGGTTGCCGTGTTCTCCTGCAAGAAAGGAGCAACATAGAAAACCAAAAGGGTTAATTGACAATGCTAATTACCTTATGAAATTCGTTGCTTGCTCTTCGAAGCTGTTGGACTGACAGCAACCTCCTTCCTTTCTACCACTTCGCCGTGTATCTCTTGTTCTCTGCTTGCTTTTCTATTTTGTTTCTTCACCGTGTGCTTCTCAATTTCTGCAGCGTTTTCTTGTCTCTCTCCCCCTTTCTGCGCTCCATCGTACTTCATTTATCGTATTCTGATTG